>JAKTTS010000148.1:8685-30822 GCA_030560485.1 Ascoidea tarda (nom. inval.) | reverse complement strand
TATGAAAATATCAATTTTGTTGATTTTATCACTGGAGATTTTA
The DNA here is from genome assembly GCA_030560485.1 of Ascoidea tarda (nom. inval.). Taxonomy (NCBI): domain Eukaryota; kingdom Fungi; phylum Ascomycota; class Saccharomycetes; order Ascoideales; family Ascoideaceae; genus Ascoidea; species Ascoidea tarda (nom. inval.). The sequence continues at coordinate 30,779 of JAKTTS010000148.1, read as the reverse complement.
CGCAGCTCCAAAAAAAAATTATTACGCATTATGGTTCTTTCATTTTAATTTAATTTGATTTAAAGCATATTTATGATTTGGCATTGATTCAGCTGGGGGGTTTTTTACTGGCGGTTTAGGATATTCGCCAATTGCAATTCTGGTAGTGCAAAATAGCTGCAAGATAATTACAATCTTAAAAGATGAACTTCAATTATGTTGGTGAGCCCCCAAATTATGTCAAAACTTATTATATTTTTCATTGCGTCCCCAATGTATTTGATTGAATGACTTTTGCATCTTAGATATGGTTTTTCAATAAAACTACAGTATGATCCGGAAAAATTAATAAATAATTTATTTTCTTCAATAACCTCGAGGTTGATAATATACAACTGATCGCATCACTGGAAAAAGTGAATTTTATTAATCATGGTTTTCCCGATATTGATTTTAGCAAGAGAAACGCATTCATTCAATTTAAAACTGAATCTATTATCACATTCGGCAACCACTTGACATGTAATAAACAAATGAAACATAATTCAATCAAGTAACATTTCATTTGTAAAAATGTGGGTTTACATTTTATTTCGTAGAATTAAAAATTTCTTTTATTTTTACTGATAAATTGGCAAAATCTTTTGCTGTTTCACTTTTTTACAAAGGTATTCAGTTGTTTTACTATAAATATGACCATTTTTTTTTTGATTTTTGAAATAATTTAAATCATTCTTAAAAATTACAAAAATTTTTTTGCTGTCATTTTTTATTTTTCGGTAGTGATTTATTATTTTCTGATGGTTTTTTTAATATTAGTTATTTTTTTTAGACCGAAGTTTATGACAATCAGGTTAAAAATTTTATCTGCGCTCTGAATGCAGACAGATTACTCGAAATGAAAAATGTGATATGCGACGACTAGAAAGTGTTGAAACTTTATATATCAGCATTTATTTTGTCAAGAGCATTAAACTTTTTTTTGTATGAAGTTTTATAAAGAGTTACAAATGATAAAAAATTATTTATGAAAGAAATTCCCTATTGTTATTTTGAGGTTAGTACCACTAAATTGAAAAATATCTTGTCAGCGACTAAATAATTATGGCACAATCAGTCGGTATTAATTTTTGAGATTATAAAATATTTTTAGCAATAGCCAATTATATAAAATATAAGATACTAAGTAAGTTTTCAGCTAGCTCCATTAGGACAACATTTGATACTGAACGTGTAAACTATTTTCATTAACTTGTTAGTATAAGGCAATAAGAAGTCACCCCTAAAGATCAACCTGTATCATTTCACTGAACGAAATTATCTTTACTGAATTGAAAAAGGTTCATCACTAAATATACTTTGAACTGAATACGATAAAATTCAATAAACTCGGTTTTAACTATTTGAGTAACAACTAGCAAATATTTAGATATTGCAGTAAAATTTATTTCGTATACATATTAAATTTTGTGTGGGTTTATTTTTTTAGATCTTTATTGCGACGAGTACAGTATAATTTGTCACTATATGTTTCGCAGATATTCTTTTTTTAATTATTATATTGCTTGTCTACCAGCCGCATCAATTTTAGAACAATTTGAGCCTATTTGATGGGTCAATTTTTAAAATCGACATGCTGCCACAAGATCATATCATAGATCAGGCTCACTGTTCGACAACTAAGATCCCTGATAAGTTAGTACTAGATATTATCCAATCTCTAATTTTTTCATCTGATGATATTGAAAGTTAAAATCATATTGAAAATTAAAGCGATAATGAAAATTTTAAATGTACTTTATTTATGCTGCTGTCGTCAAAAAATGCTTTAGGCTGTCATGTATGATGATTTTTCACACTTAATGTGGCAAAACTAAATATTTCAGCCTTGATATCACACTATAGCAAATGATGAGCACGCCATTAAATCAATGACACCGTGGCAATGCAGTGATATGATGCAAAAAGTATGTAACACAAAACATAACATAGTACTGCATGAACTGCAAATGAACCATCAATCAGAATGCTGAACCATAAACCATTGATTAGACTATTGGTATTCGTTTTGGCTAATCATAATTTCAAAAACTGTTAAACGCGTTAACTTTAAATTATTTGGTGATAGCAAAAATAAAACAAAAACATCAATTACCTGCATTGATGTCAAAAAACCGACTTTCAGATAAATTTTATTTTTCCAAATTATAATTGTAAAACCACAGTAGATTTCAACGTAATTATTCGAATATTTTGAAAAACCATATAATAATATTTAATTGATTGGCTTGCTAAAATCAGCTTTGAATTACAGTTCTCGAAAACGTGCTTAAAAAGCAGAATATCTGAAAATCAAAGCCACACCAATAATAAAGATTATTTCAGATCAAAGCATGAATAAAATATTTGTCCGAAAAATTCTGTGTATCAATTGAAAATGTTAATTAATTTGAAATATATCGTATTTTTTAATCACAAAGAACCGCTAAGTTCAATTCAATTATATCAGCTAATAATGTTTATTTTTATTTTCCATTTCTTAATAGTTTCATTTTTAGAAATACCATTTTTTTAAATTTGAAATTGATTTATGGGTTATAAATTTCAATATAATATAAGGAAAAATCACAATTTTGCTGAAATATTAGCTCATCAAATGATCATCAACCATAGATATTAAATTTTGATGCCGCTGGACAATTCAATAAAAATAAAAATTTAAATGTCGGATGTCATTTTTGTTTGAGCAAACAGGAACCTCGCCTTATTAAGATCTGCCGAAATAGAGGCTTAAAAGTATTCAATCTCTTAGTCCATGTTCATATTATTTATTACTGGCTCCATTTCCTCGGGAAAAAAAAAAATTTATTTTACAATCATTTTGGATATTCATACACTGATTGATCAGCAGATTCTTTTTGCTCATCAATGGCAGTAAAACAGTATGTTATTAATTGCACTACAAAAATGAAAATTAATTTTAAGCAAAAATACCGTTAACTCTGCCATCAAATTTTTAATGAACAACCTACTTAATAAAATGATGAGTACCCAATACTAACATAAAATATTTTTTTATTTGGATATTAGTAGCATACGTTAGAGAAATACTCACACAAAATTCTCTTTTAAAATGTAAGATTTTAAAAGATAATAATTCCGTTGCCATAATGGTGGCAAATAAAGTTTTTTAACTAACTGGCTGCTGTGTGATTTTACAATGGGTCTCATATTGATCAATAAAGTAAAGGCTTAAAATAGTATTTGTCAAAACATCCATACCTTTATAGCAAATAAAACTTCAAATGAGCCAGAAATGCAACAGCTCCTATGGGTTTATCACAAGACTGATTAACAGATATTTTGTTTTTTTTATTAATAATTAAGTTGAATTAAAAACAATATTTTTTTTAAATTACTATCATCGTTACTTTTAAATTTTCTATAGTTTTTAATATCAGCTCGATGAATTGTGGGTATTTAAAAATATCATTTGGTCAGATCATTGAGTATATTTGTTACCCTGTAGTTTATTTAAAAATAATTCCTAAATGTATATGGGGGAGTAAACAAGGTTTTGATGATCTACCCAAAAATTTGCTCATTAGAAAAAATAACAAATTAATTTTATGAGCTATTTTATTGATGTGTCTTTTAATAAGAAAACGAATAGAGTTACAATAATCAATAAATGTGCTGATTTTTATTTTGCTGACTTCAGTAGTAATACTAACAATAATTATTTTCATCAATGGGAGTTAATCGTTTTGAGCATTTGATTAATCATTCTTGACCATTCATCGTGTTCATTCAACACCAGCCAAACAACAAAAATTTCATTTTCCGAATAAAAATCTGTGGGACACTAGAAAATATTTTTGAAAAAAAAAAGGATTACAAATTTAATTTTGTTGATTTATTTGCCGAGTAAAATAAATAAGTCGTTCCGAAAAAAAAAAATTCATCTATGTTTGCAGCTTGCAATTGCGCATTTTTTCGAAAATGATGGCGCCGTGATGAAAATACTCGATAACAAATAATAATTTTTTTTTTTTAAAACTAACCATTTGCACATTCAAAATTTAGAATAATGACGCCCGCCAAATTGGCAATATTAAACTTCCATGTGCATTACCAATAATTTTAGATTAAGCAAAGAAATTCATTATGTTCAAAATTTTTCGTCATCATCTAAAAAATAAAGGGGTTATTTCTTCCAGTGTGGCCTTTAAGAGCTTAGGTTGTTTACTATTTTCTTTAATATATTTTTTTATTTTACTGTACAATTTAAAAAAATATTTAAAAGAAATTTAGAAAATAAAGAGTGAACTTTAGATGCAGTTCATGGAACAAAAATGAAATCATTTTTTGAATGTGTTTTGGCTGTGACTCATTTGATGGGCAAAAACAAATCAACGGTAATTTTTTTGAACCAAAATTTCAGAAATTGATGGGTGTATAAGGAATCCTGTTTGGAAGTATAGAAAAAAAATTGATGATTTAAAATTCGATGCCGCTAATTTTTTTATTACGGCTATCTCAAATAGAATATTATTTTAAATTTTGTCGTTATTTATCTTTGATTCCAAAAAAAAAAAAGAAATCATATTAAACGTGAATGCTTTGGCGTTAATACCAAATAACTAATCAATATAAATATATCATAAATGGATATTCATGATCATTAATCTTTGCTATTTTTCATGAATAAAAAGTCTTATTTTCAGGCGCGGCTAATACAGGCCAAAAAAAAATTTCGGGTCCTAGGCGCAAAACATTGAAAATCGATCGGACAATATAAGAAGCCATTGTGTTCCAATTATTGTGAAGCAATTTGGTTTTAAATAACTGTTGATGTTATGATAATACTTTGCCGATGGAGTATTGTTATTTGATGTAGCATCACTCACCTTTTTTCCCCTTATTATACTTGTAAACTCGATGATTGTGGTTTTAGATTTTTAAAACAGTATGATATTACCACTGCCAACTCGCCGCGACCATTATTGTTTTTACTCAATATAATAAATATTTTAAATTTAGACATATTTTCATGAAAGTCCAACGGCTATTTTAATGGGTTCAAATGAATATAATGCAGATCTATCGGGCTTTCAAAATCAGGTTTTTATTTTATAGAAAATATTGAATGAAGACACAATTTTGTATAAACAATTGAGAATTCGGTATTATTTATTATTTTGTTGTAAAGTGGCATTGCAATCAAGTTTGATTATTTGGTAACTTATTGAAAAAATAAAAAAAATGAAAGACGGCAATACATTTCCCCGCTCAGCAATCTGAGAAAAAAATGTACTCTCATTTCATTTTATGTTTCGGTAGATGTGCGGAGGTTTTCTGCTATGCTAAGTTTACTTTTCGGCAAATGTTGTCAGCTTAACAAAAATTTTTTCATTATTTTACTGGTTTTAAAATTTTTGGTTTTATGTGAAAATACGATTAAATTTTTATTAGTCATATCATAAGGTTTGTTTTTGATTTTTTGGTAATGAAGATTAAATTTTATTAACAGAATCGTTTATTGTTATCTATAATGAATATTTACAAAAAAATTTTTGTTTGAAAGTGTTTTGTTTTGTGCTCAAACTTCGAAGATATTATAGCTTGATACCATATTTTAAAATCCAGATATAGGAATTACTCGGAAAAAAAATGCGATTTACAATTTGAAAACTATATTTGCTTGTTGACATTATCAACTATGCTAAATCAGAATTTAGAATTGATATAAATATAGCCTCAAGAGCTACATTGTTATATATTTAATTAGATATCTATTGAGAATTGTTTTTATTCCCTGCCTTTTACTTTTTTCTCTTCCATAATTTCAATATAAAATATAATTCAGGGCATAAAATAGTATTATTTGATTCAAATACTATCCGATTCAATTTTTGTCAAAAGTGATAAAATTGAATTATTGAAAAGATTTCAAATTAATTTGTCGACACAAAAACCGATCAAATTTTGTTTTAACTTTTTTGACATTAATATATAACGTTTAGGGCTACATATTTAATATTATTCAAACAAATTGAATACAGATTGGTCGAGTTTCATATAAATATATAAAACAGGATACTAAATCACCTTCTGTAAAAAATTTTTAAGTAAAATACAGTTCCCAAAAATAATAAACAGAATATTATATGAAGATATTTTGTGTGGGGAAAAATATTTTTAGATTTGTATCCGTTGAAATATTTTGTTTTAGTCGTGAATAGTGTTCAATTCCATCAGTTATAATCACACTGTTGTGACTTAAACAATTTTTATCAACAATAACAAATACAATGAACCATGTGACACATTTGGTAATTGCAAGTGAATATCAGATAATTTATTCGTTGTGTAGAACTATTTTTCACCACAAAATTCCCTACGTGGTTATTGCCATTGGCCCATCGTGTAGAACCGTATTTTTTTATCTTCCATTGAGCTTTATTTTTGGTTTTATCAATGATGAAATATAGACAAATTTTATCTTAAATATTTGTTGGATTGTACTGCAATGAAAAATTTTTGCAGTGTCCTTTGATGAATATAATTAGCTCATCAAATGAATTCTAATAATTCAAGTTAAAATAAAAATTGGTGTGATAAACAATTGAACATCTATTTTGTGTTGTGATATTTCAAAACCTTAAGTAGCTGGTTTTTCATAGCAAGTAATTATTAGTTCTGCTTTAAAATTGTATTAAGAAATTAGTCTAGATACGATAATAGACGATTTTCATAATCAATATTAGTTTAGTTAAAGCAAATTAAATCTAATACCATAAAAAATATCGTCAAAAAAATTTGAATGTAAAAAAGTAATGGCTTGTGCTGATCATGATGTTCGTCAAAAGCGACTGTTAATGGTTTGATTCAAACTATAATTTTTAACTCCCTAGTTTGGGTTTTATATGATATATAGTCAGGGCATCGCCATCTTATTTTTTCATTTAATTATTTTTATTAAAACCGCAAATTAACCATTTCACGACCTGATTAGATTCGATTAGTTTTATAGTTATGGGAAATGTATGATTGGAAAAAAAAAAATAATATGAGGGCGTTCTTCAGTATAATTTATGGGGTCGACAATAGTTCTTTACAATTGCAACTGAAATGAGTGTTGCAGTGCGTGTCAATAGCATTTACTTCAACGGTGTTTGTAATTGTTAATCGAAAAAATATATTTTAATTATTTTAGCAATTTTGATTTTTACTAAACTCTCAAAATGTGAATGATTAATTTTCATTCAAATAATTAATAAAAAATTGAGTAAAATTTTTTGAAGTAAAAACAATCGATCAAAATAATCAACCTACGTTTTGAATTTAATATTATTTTTTATAATATCTTGAAAAATATCTCAATTTTAATACTATGCAGATTAACTGCAATACGAACATATTGTAAATTGTGGTTCCAATAAGCCCCTAGAGTAAATTATAAATAGGTTATCATCAATATTATCAGGAAAATCTACTTTGGGTAATTTGAAAATAGTAGCAGAATTTACTTTAAAAATATACAGGTTCAATAAAAATCTGTATAAAATTTTTCATGTTTTGCAAATTGTTAGTAATAGCAGTTTTCACTGTTATTATGCAATAAATTTAACAGCCCAATTAAAACCTAAAAATATTTTGTTAATTTTATGAATCAATAAATTTCTGTTTACGTTATAATTAACACCGCAAAACTGTCTTAAGAAATTTGATGTTTTCTTTCAAATTATTTTTTGCGAAAACCAAAAAATTAGAATGCAGTGGTTGAAACATTTCAAACATGTTGAAATGTGAGCTGTCGTCCCTCGCACTAGCACACCTTACAGGACACGCGTGCCTTCCGTCATAAAAGTATTTGTTGTCTTGTAATCTACAACGGATATTTTCAGCGCCTTCCATTCTATATATCTTTTTAATATTTGTACTTTTTATACAGTGTAATAAATACGATTGTAGTATCAACATAGAATTTGTCAGTTACTTAATTTACTATCCACAATTTTTAACAGAATAGCAACAAAATTGAAAACTTTTGCTGCCTTGAGACAAAAAAGTTGCTCGATGCTGCCAAAATGAATATTTGGTTTTTGGTTCTTAATCTGAAAGCTGAACAGTATGGCGCTTTATATCAAAAACCCATTAAATCCGGTAATTTCATTTGTGATAATGATAAAATCAAGAAGTTTACTATTTCGTTGAACTTTATATGCCATAGGTTGGTTACTAAGGGGTTCGCCCCTGATGTGATAGAAGGAATCTCATAGAGCGGCTGTGATAGTGGTGGGGTATTGATACAACTTGAAAATATTTATGGCAGTACTGGCGTTAAAACCGCTTTTTTACTTGATTAGATTTTAACTATTAATGGATAGCGTATATTGATCAAGTACAAAAAAAAGATTTCAACATTTTTTTCAAAAATCTTTTTACCAATGTACTCAATGGAAGTACATATAATGACTCTCTTGCCTTTTTTTTTTCGGTTCAGTTTCTGAGAACAAATATTAAATAACATTTTCGAATCAATTCACTGACTCCATTTGCATTAATTTATGTGATGCCAAAGTGTTCGATAATCATTATAAAAATGATTTGTTTAGTGTTGGAAAACCAATAACTATCATTGCAGTTCATGGTGTTATTAGATTGGTTAATGAGGATGTCAACAAACGGATGAAAAAAAAAAAATCTTTTTCCACATGGGATAAATGTGAAGTAAACAATTATTTGTCTTTTGAGTGTATGGACCTTAAGCTATTGAGAGATAAAAAATCTGATGGTCTATCTAAATTTTTTTGGATCACAAAGCCCATGAATACCAATTCCACACTGGTTCTTCATTTATCAATTTTTTTTTTTGATTCTGGTGCTTCTAAACATATCTGTATTAACAAAATCAGGTTTGATTGCGGTAAACCAATAATCAGCCAAATCTGTGACCTTGGAAATTTTAAAGATGATTTTTAGGCTATTTGTACTCTCCAGTTTCAAAATGGGTTAAAGCAACAAAAACTGTTATTTCCTTCAGATCGAGCACACTTAATTTTTATTTCTGCGGCTATCAATAATGGTGTGAGGTTCACATTTGGTAACCATGAAATGCGTGCTGGTAAAATGATGGTTGCACAAAAAGATTTAAATGTTTTTCATGAATGTTCTTTTACAATTAAAAAAAATGTCACTGTTGGTGTGTTTATTCATAATAGGCTTGTTCATATGAATACACCAGCTGAAATCAAAACTTTGAGACTTTATGATGTCAAAATAAATTTTTTACAAAGCTGCGACGTCTGTCATAAAATGAATCCAACAAAGATTATTAATAAAGTTTTGACAAGGTGTTCGACTGAAATATTACAACTTGTTTATTATGGGGTCGTTGATCATTTACTTTCGACTGCTGCTAATGGATTCAATTATTATATCACTGGTGTTAATCCACATTCCACTTATATTGATTTCTTTTTTTAGTGATCGGTCTTTGGCTATTAGAACACTGATATTTATATTGAAACGTTTTTCAAATGAATTGGATAATATAAAATTTCTGGTAGAACTAGATAATGAATTTGCCAATATGTTATCCGGCAACTTTTTGGTTGAAAATGGTATCAGGCATGAAATCATAGTGTCATATGATTCTTATTAAAAATGTTTTGTTGATCTCTGTCAAAACCACATCACTTCAAAACCGTGAGCCTTTTTGCTCAATAGAAGTGTTCCTAATATTTTTTAGAATGGAACTGTTAAAATGCCGCTTACTTACTCTATTTACCTTCTAGAAAATACATACTATTGAAGGATATATTATATAAACGTATATGATAAAAATTTGGTTGGGGTCAAACATCTTAGAGTATTTAAAAGTGCTGCTTTTGCAAAAGATTCACTGGTTTTAAAGTAAGAAAGTTAATTGATCCTCTTGTGGGTTTTTGTTTTATGTTTAGACCGCGAAAATGATGTTGTCAAAATTGTAGATGAAAATATTATTTTTGATACAGATAATCCTTGCAATTTTGGTGAAACTAAAAATTCACGAAATGATTATCAAAACAATGTATCTTTGAATAAATTCCAAATCGTTTCTTTTTTTGCTGAAAACATGATCAAATTGATTGGTTAATATGAAAAAAAAAAAACAATAAAAAAATCGACAATGAAAATGATACTTTTGACAACATTATCAAATAGTATAGTAATGAAGCACAAAAAGAATCAAACTTTGGTGGGTATGTTTTGTTTGTTGACTGCAGATTTTGCCGCTACTACAGAAAAATCAACTGTTGCCGGCCAAAAATCGAAGGCTACCATTTTCAAGAAATTAGCTGCTATCAAACATAATGACACTTTTATGTTGATTTACTTTCCACCTGGAAAAAGAAATATCAGATGTTGCTGCGTTTTCATGATGAGAGATGGTGCTATCGGTCAACTTGAAATTCGAAGATTAGCTACCCGAATAAATCCTGAAATTGAAGGTATTAACTAATGATCAGTATTCAAATCAGTTATTAAATATAAAACGGTCATATTAGGTTTTACGGTTGATGCTTCAAAAAAAAGTGCTGTACATCAAATAAATGTCAGTACCGCAATTCATTATGGCGACAATGAAAAAAAAATTTATATGAAACACCCACACAATTTTTCTGATGCTGCTGATACATCAAAAAATTGAAATACTTATCATTCAATTTATGAGGTTTGGCAATGTTGGCTGTGGTTGTACATCAAGATTGTTCATGCTTTATCTCCTATCAGGTTCAAAAAAGCTATGCCAAAACATCGAGTATTTTATTTTAGCTCTAAAAAAGGCAGTTGGGTTTTGCGATTGTAAGTTGATGATCTTTTTATTGCCGGATCTTGTGAGAATAAAAGCGCTATTTTCAAGACAGTTTCAGTGTTCGATTTAAGATAAAAAACCTAAAAGCAATTCAAGGCGATTTCTTTGAACTCGACAGATCTATGATTTATGAAATGGCGACCAGTATTAATTTTGTTAGTTTCAGCAACAATGATTGGGCCGGGAATTTCACTGACGGATAATCAGATGGGGGATATATGATTTTTTATGAATGATTTGCTTGTTACATAGAACCTCAAAAGTCAGATGGATGTCTTATTAATAAATTGTGAAAGTGATTACGTTGTTTCAGTTAAGCGACGAAAAATGTCTTTTTTATTAATCTGATAGTACATAACATATATTTTTTGACGGTTAGGTTTTTTATTTATTGGGACAATAACTCTGAAGTAAGATTAGCAAACCATCCTACCAATCCTAGAAATTCTAAGCTAATTTTCATCCCGTACAATTTATTATAAAACATAATAGTGATGATTTTAAATTGGAAAAATTTTATACTGCTATCAATCACATGACATGTTGAAAACCTGGTTTTTTTTCCGAAGTTTACAAAGTTGATGAAATTTTCTAGTATGTGAATAGTACATGGTGCTAAAAATTGTTTTTTCATTTATTTTGTGAAACAGATGCTTGACAAAAGTTGTGTCCTACACTATTTATTATTTTTTTAGCTATTTTTTTTTAATTGATTTACTTGAATTTATTTTTTTTCACATTGGTTTTCAGCTCATTTGGTGGGTTTTCTCCAGGCTAAAAATTTAGAAAATTATTTGTTACTGTCGTGACAGAGCAGGGGTCGGCTATATTATGCTGAATGGCTTATAGGGTGATTGATTACAAAAGAGAGTTGAAGCGTGAACTATTATCATGCACCTTTTCGGGCAGTACTGCACGTGCGTAGGTTTTGTGTTGAAAAATCACGTTGTTTTACAATCTATGATGTATATATTTTAGGTCTGCCGTTCCATTGTTTTTATTTTATAGATTTATCTTTGCTACAACGTATTAACTATTATTCAAATATCAATAAGCTTCTTTTTAATTTTTTTATTCACTATGATCTATTTCTAAACAAAAGTTTCAATAAATAACGCATTAGCAGCATTTCAAGTGTCATTGTCATGTGAAATACAAGAAAACAATAATTAGTACTTTGCAAGTATATTTTTGAAATATTTCTCGGGGCTTTTTTTTGTTTATATGTCTAATTTCACAAATAACATTATATAAATTAAATAGTATTATGTAAACAATTTTAATTATTTGTCATTACTATAAATGATTGTCAACACGTCACAAGCCAAATAGTGACGGTTTGCAGCATGAATCAAAAAGATTGCAAAATGCTGCCCATTTTTTATTTGATCGTTAATTTTTATTAGGTGAACTGCTTTCTATTGTAAATTATAACACAAATCTATAATATCAGGCATCATTTTATTTCATAACTGTCAAATCGGTGATGATAGCAATGAGTCGTATTACTTTTGCTATACGCTCGTCACCGGGTCGCTAGCCACTGCACTTTTAAAACAACCGTTATACAGCCGCCAGTATAGTCATGGGATAAATGCTAAATTTAATAACTTATATGTGAGTATTAGTAGTGAAGCCAGAGTTTTGATTGTGAGTTCAATAACGAGTGGTTAGCAAATATTGCCGAGAAACCCCAAATTCTATTAAAACATTTTTATTATTGATCTATTGACCAATTTTTCTTAAAGCACACACCTGAAATCAAAACAGTTCAATTTCACATTTTTTTTTCATCTTTGATAAAAATTATACAGAAATGATTTAGAATCTTTTTTCAGGTAAAAGGAACAAATAAATGAATTGATCATAAATAATGAAATAATCATTTTTAAAATATATTTTTCAAGAAATTAAACTATCACAATTGCGGGTGAATTTTTGTTTTCTTTTTTTGTGCTTTTTATAGTAGTAAAACTCACCGACTAAGAAAAAAAAGGAAAACGTCAAATTGAAAAGAATTTTCTTACAAGTGGTATTATTGAAAATGCTATCCGGATTTTTGTTAAATCTATTAACAAAAAAAATAATTTGCTGAAACAATTTTGGACGACTTGGTTGAAAAACCAATTGAACCAATAGTTTTATAGTTTTCAAAGTTCAATTTTGATATATGTGATTTGAATCAAATTTACGTAAATTAACAGCTGCTTATCGATTGTAAAGTGTAGGCTGCAAATATAACCTGTCATGAAAGTCATTACCTTGTTGATTATGACACTAAAATTCTAAAGTTTTCTAATCAGTTCATATCAAAAAAAGCCTTTACTGCTCCAGGTGAAACAGATTTAATATTTATTGTGGCCGCTATTGAGAGCTGCACCAAGTTGACTTTAAATATTAATAATAAAGTTGCTGAAAAATATTTGTGTAAATGAAAATATGCAACTAATTTGGTTTTATGCTTCTTCATGGTTAAACCCAAAGTGAGTGAAAAGGTGCTTGTTCATGATCTGTTTGGTGATCTTCAAAAACTTGAAGGGCTGAGAACAGCAAAGCCAAATAGTGTTACAATATATGATGATAAATCCGCAAGACTTCTTTGGAGCAACAGCAACAAAACCCATTAATGAATTGCCGAGCAGCTGCTCAAACAGCACTTTTTACCTATTACATCTGAACATTATTTGTCTCACGCCCACAAGTTCTGTTTATAAAAACAGTTTACATTTGACTGCGGCTGAGGATTGCTTTAAATTTGTGTTATTGGGCTCATTAAAAATCTGTTGCTTGGCCTTTCCAAAACAAATTCATCATTTAAAGTTTTATTTTCAGTACTTTGTAAAAATGGTTACCACACTGAGCTCAGATATTTAAATTTAAACAAAGCTGTTGACAGATATCTCTCTGAATAAATTTATCAAAGATCGGATATTGCCCTTTTATGCGTCATATCAAATTTTTTTGGCTGAGGACCAAGCAAGAGCCATTACATCGAAATAAACCTGACTGTCAGAGAAAAATGATTTTTTCATGTTAAAAAAAAACCTCTTATCATCCTCTAAAACACCCAGTGCTTTACGTGCGTAATGTCTGTGTTCCAGAAACACTTTGTCTTTCAATCAACGTCGTGAATACTTAGCGCCTTTCGCTTTGAATATTCAGTTTATAATTTTAGTATTTCTAGAGCGTATTCACAGCTGCTCTACTATCAACATATTTTTTTATAATTACTCTATCCACCATGACCAATCTCTATCAATTTGATCATTTGAAAACCAAAACCGTTCAAAGTGATTTTTATTTTTCAACTGTATTTCAAGGTTTTGCAGACTTCTAGTTGAAAACACATAAAAATTCGTTTTTTGAAGATCAAATTGGTGTCAATCAATTCAAGGCGGGATTTTTCTGTTGGTTTTGCAATTGACTCAATCTTTTTTCGTTTAAGTAATCTATTAAATGCAGCCCGGTTTTCATGTTTGATTGCTCACGAAAACGGGCAAATAGAAGAAAAAGTTCATACTTTTAACACTGGCTCAATGACCTTATTTTTCCAGTGCCGTTTATATGAATCGAGATTTTAATGTAAAATAAGAAACGACATTAATCTTGATATTGTTAGTGTTATTGTTACTAATGGGTTTTTGATTTTATATGGTTATAAAAAGATTAAATATTTTTTTTAATCAGAAAGCTGTCACTACCCCTTTCAAAAAGAATGCATTAAACCCTTTCTCATTTATTGATATGTGTTCAGGCAGTACTGAAAAAGATAAAAACATTGTTGTTGAAAATAAAATTGTAGAAGGTAATACCAATGTTGAATGCAAATATATTGATGCAATTTCTGATGTTGAAACAAACTATTTGGTTGACCAGTAAAAAGTCAGTGACTAGCTATTTGCCCCAAATGAAAAAAACAATAGAACGCACAATGGAGATGATGAATTAGATAATAGAGCTAAATGGAGAATTAATGAGATAAAAAAATCAATCAAAGTTCCATTAGGATTTTTTGGGATGCGGAATTTTTGCGGGGTATCGCAGTAAATAATACTGATGCTGGTCCTTTCAAATAAAAAATTTTGTAGACAATCATTCATGTCTATATCGGCAAGATCTACATTTATGAGCTAGATGAATGATGTTCTGAAAAACCGCCGCTCTATGCCATTGGGTGTTGGCCGCAAAAATAACTTAAATACTGAATTTTAAGCTGTAACGCGTGTGATAAAAAATAACATCACACTTAAAAAATTGAATTTGTAAAAAGACACATTTTAGTCGTTTGTAATAATAATCTTTGATTATTTATTGTTGATGCAGATTCATCGACATAGCCGTTTCATTAAAAACCCGCCATTACAACGATTTTCAATTTTGATAAAGAGAAAATTGATGAAATGAAATCGCCAGGAAATTTTGTGGGTGATTGTCCAACATTCAAAATTTAAAAGTGAAATGAATTTCTATAGTGGTCAAAACATACACATCCTTTTCGATAGAACAAGGAAACTTAGGCCCTATGATACATTGATCCAAAAAAAGCTGTGGCTAACCATAACACAATTTTTTTAGTTAAAAACCTTGGTAGTGGTAGAGAAGCCATCAGTCAATGATCTTAATACAGATGAATTTTCAAATTTAATCATTTGTTTGAAATAAGCCTTTTCAGCTTACAGTTTAAAACAATTGATTTATGACATCATTTTCACATGGTTTTTGGATTTGTTATTTCAAATAAAAAATGATAATAGCATTATTGTAGAGAATTATTACGAGCAGATACTGGTCAATTTTGAAACTAATGAGTTTCTAGTTAATGCCATTTCAATGATGGGCAGCCTATAATAAAAATTTATGCCGCAGCAGAATGAAATTTTTTTTTATTTGAAACGAAACTTTATGTTGTTTAGTTATCAGCATAAATTTATTTGCTATTATAAATATTTCGTTTGAAATAAAATTTCCAGTTTGATTTTTAAATTGTCATTCAGAGAAACGCGTTGAATGCAATTATAAACTCGCTTTAAAAATTGTAATTCACGCTTTATTAAAACTATAGCGGCCTAATATGGTATTAATAGAGCAAATAATTTCAGTACTCATAGTGCCAATATTTGTGTTGTGGTATTTCAAACAAGTACATAGTTGTTAATTATATGTTTCAAATAAATTAAAAACAATTGAAATGAGGCCTCAGACTTATACGTCATTTTCATTCTTGAGCTGAGAAACAAAATAAATTGAACCTAATTTCACTGATGTTTAAGTTATTATATCACACAATTGAGTTTTGTGATTACAGTGAAATGATAAGGCCAGTAAAAATATTGTAATAATATTTCTTTTAGTTAGCCTGATCAAGATTTCGACTAATTGTTTCAATTAAAAGCACCAATTGATTTGTTGTCTTTTTATTTGTTAGCATTTCGGTGTTGGGGTTCACTCATCAACCTAATTTTCTTGTTAATTTTGAGTATATGATTTCAGACCGTTTTGCATTTTTTCATTTTCAAAATTGGTTAATTTATTATTTAATTATTGTTGATTTACATTAGTACGGCGTATATTAATCTTTTTAATCACACTTCCAAGAAAAAATGGTTTTAAATGTAGATATCATTTTCAATAATGTATTTATTTTTTTTGATTTTGATTTCAGCGTTTTAGAATTCTTTTGACTTCCCGCCAAAACCACTGCAATTTTTACATTCAACGTGAAAATTAATATGCGTTGCAGAATTTTAATAAAAAAATGATCCTAGATTTTACAAAAGGACATTTAGACCCACATTATGATTTAACGTTTTGTGATGCGTAAATAAACGTTATCTGTTAATCAACATTGTGAATACTTTTTGCTTAAGTCGGTTTTCGATGATCATAAACATTGATCTTCAAATACAAGTTATTTAGATAAAAAATTATTTTCTACTCCACAAAATTCTAAGCGTTCATTATGAGCCATTTCTACGATTTGCCAAAAAACAAATATTGTTTCAAACATCCTTTTTGCCGTTTTCAAATGATCCTGTATAAGAACTAAATAGCAAAAATTTATCTGATTACTTGAGCAGCTTATCCGGATAAACCAAAACATGAAACACTTGTTTATCCGATAACGGGAACAGGTGCAGAGTACTGCTTATTATCTGCCAAATCAAAAACTAGCTCTCATATCTATTCACATTGTGAAATTTAAATTTGGCACCAGTGTGTTTTCCATGCAGAAGTAAGTCATAATTGCGGCACACACGCAATAAACGAGGGCTAACATATTTACATTTTGTTATTAAATTAATGGGGTTTTTGCCATTGAAATGGAAGCAGCAACATCATAATGGCCATTTTTTTGCCAAGCAATTGTCAAATTTGCAAAAATATTTATTGTCAATTTGGATTTGCTAAAAATTAACAGACTGTATATTAAGGACTACAAATTTAAAACTGATTTCATATTAGAACTTATAATGAATTGAAAAAATAACGCAGGTTCTTTTTTTCTTCATTTTTGACATTGACGGCTGAAAACTTAAACGGACCACACCCTCGAAGCTTCTGACCGGATCAATCGAATAATAAAAATTTTTTTGGTTTTGTGGTATTGTCAAATATCCTCATGACTGCAATAAAAGCTAACAATCAAAACAACAAAAATCTACCTTTAGTATAACAGCAGCGGAATTGCTTTATATGCCAACTAAATAACATTTAGTGAACATAATTTAATGTTTAGCCAATTGAAAACAATGTTTTAAAATTTTGTTTTTGGAAATATTTTTTGAAATACAAAAAGAATCAATAAATTCATTAATTTTTTTTTTTAAAACACATTTAACAATTTGCACAATAGTTTGCTCAGCTTGTGTCTGCATTTTTTTTAATGAAGTTGTTAGATTTCACTCATCATCTTTTTTGATAAATTGGCGGCTAAATCGGTTGGCTTTAATATTAATAGATCGAAAAAAAAATTTACTGCCAATTTAATCGTTCATGATAATTCCTGCAGTTTTATGAAATTATATACTAACCAAAAATGACAATTTTACAGTCATTTGTGAAAATGATATCGTTTTTTAAATCAAATTTTTTCTTGATTAGTTCAATCATATGACTAAACTCAATAGAAAATTTTAATCACACATTTTTAAAAGCCAGTTACAAAGCAAAATGAAATCTGAAAAACTCCCCATAATTGCAATTTTGTTAATGAAAAATTATTTTTTTAATTCATGCTGTCAAACGCCGGCAGCCTACATTGTTATATCGCCTAACATCGATCAAAGTGCAATATTTTAACTGCAACTTTATGAACTACGGCCGCTCAGTTGTTAGTTGGTTCTTTTAAAATCGGTGGAACAAAACAATATAAAAAAATAATGAATTGCTGAATATTAAAAAAGTATTATTTATTGACAGTATCACTTTGCAAAACATAATAGCCACAGATATTGCTCCTGACACAATTTCAGTCAATCGGTAACACTTTAACTAAAAAAAAAGTAACAGATTTTGAAAAAAATCTTAAGCTGTACATTGTAATAGTGTTTTACTCAATTTTACATCATTTAACAATTTTCCACTAATTCACCCAAAGCAATTGCAATGTGTATTGTGTAAATATCACTATGCGATGACCATTACAAAGGCCCCCACGATGGCTTTATTGTCATGGATTGATTGCAAGATTTGAAATGCTGCTGAAAACCACATATCAAAAATTAAATCATTCTCTTTGATAACATATACCTTTTAGAAAGGCAATCAAAAATGGATTTATTTGCGGAGCTCAATAAATTAAACAGAAAAAAAAAATTGAAAACGAAAAAAAATTGATTGCCGTACTCGCGAATTAAACTGCCGCGTCGCCCGTAGGTGGCTGAAAACAAATTTGAAAATCATTTTTAATGAAATATTTTTCGATAAATTCATTTTATATTTTTCACAGTAGTCCAGATCAGGATGTAAACTAGCCAAGCAATTATTACTGGCAATGAGTCGGAGAAGATTTAAATTCTTCTTCTATTTTCCGTTTTACTAGTATCGCATAATAAATATAATGTGATCTGTGAGTCAAATCACATCGTACACTAAGCATGAATAGGGGTTTTGCAACGCACTAAATAAAAAAGAGATTTCGATTATGTTGAATTCATTTTTTCAGGTGCTAGCCACTGAGAGACAAAAACAGCAATTTCAACTTTGTCAAACACATCGGTTAAAATGATTATGAACAACGTGTTCAAATAAAATGTTATTTACTAGATATAACATTTGATGCATCAATTTTGACTCCCCACTCTATAACCAAAAACTCTTTCATTTACTGATTTTAAAACTAGAACATATGATAAAAATCATGAAATTAACTCTTGAAACATTTTTTGCAAAATCTCTTTATTGATGAGATCGGTTTTGGCCATTAATTGGGTTATTATTCATAATAATGTTCCACAAAAAAATATTTCAAATGTTATTTTCAACTTGAAAAGCCCAATTTTACTTTAATCATATCAAGTAGTTAATTATTTTGCTAATAATATATGATTTAAATTATTTTTGCCCGCCCATTTTAAGACAGCAAATCGGCCGTCTCAATTTTCAACAAAGAAATAAAACACTGACGACAAACGACCATATAAAACCAAATGGTTTACAACCGCTCAAAACCCGGAGTACATGCTCATAATAGATTGGCGACATATTTTGCATAAAACTTGTTTTAAGAAAAATTGAATTTGAATTACGCAAAATTATTAAAATTTTTGTTGTTAAAAATATTTTTTCAACCCACATATAACCGTTTAATCAATCTCACTAAATGAGAGTTTAGAATTTAAAAACAATTGCGGAATATCAGTTTTAAAACCGAAATTGGTTCAAGTTTAACAAAATGAATTGGAAATTCTATTTTAATACGCAAAATAACATTTTTTCTGTTGAAAAATAACATTAAATCGTTACAATTTTATTCAATTACAGCGTGTAGAACTGATAATCATGCTTCATTTAATTTAGTACTCTGCAATGATATATTTTGGTTGGAATTTATCAGGAACTTGGATGATTTGTATTGTAGCAAAATATTTCGGTTGTTTTTAATTAGCACGATAAAAAAAATCAATTTATTGATTAAAAATAAGTAATCTGAAAAAAAAAAAAAAATTTTTAATGAATTATCATAGAATGTGTCAAAAAAAACCACAACAGAATTAAATTTTATTTTAATTTATGAAAATACACAAAAAATGTTGTGGACTAAAATTTTATCAAATATTAAAATTTTTTTAGGAATAAACAAATTTTTTCAAAAATGAAATTTGCAAAAATAATTGTAGAGACGAAATTTTTTAAAATGATATATATCGTGATAAATTAAAATTTTTTTAGGTGATTAAAATTAAAATTAAAATTTAAAATAAAAAGATTAGTCTGAGTCCAAATTATATTTCTTTAATCATTTATAATAATAGTTGCAGCGCACATTCTCACCGGTTTAAAAATATATCAATTTTAACAATTACATATTTGTTTACTATTGAGTTTTCTAATTGTTATCTTCGAAATTTATCTAATTGAAGTTGTTTTGTACAAGTGGGTAATGTGATATCCATTTGATTTGCAATGATCTTTTTTGGGCCCATATAAAATAAAATTTTTTTGTTCTGAGTATGGCAGGAACAAATCGTATTATTTATTTATTTGAATATTAGTCTAAAATCAAGTTTATTACAATAGTTTTGCAATTGCTAAAATATTTTTAATTGTAGCCGAGTTTCTTTCACTAAAAAATACTTGTTCCATATTGCAGATTATATTTTAAATTAAACAAATAAAATATTTGAATACCATAATACAAATTTAAATTTAATAAAATTTGACAAATTTTAGTATTTGTCATTTGAAAAAAATAATTAAAAATCTATACTCTTTATTTTTTAATTTTTTTTGATTAAAATATACTTTTATGATACTTGTTAGACAAGTGGTTTTTCCATCTCAGAAAATTTCAGCCCGATTTGCAAATTAAAATTTTTTTTGGTTAATAGATGTTTGGTTTACAATCATGGCCGAACTAGCACAAAAATTTTTAATTAACAAAACTCGATTAATTTAATTCGAATGATATGAAAAATTTTTTAATGACAGTCCAAACATTTTAGATGAGTTTTGCACATTTTTATTAAGTAAAAGAAAAATGATGTCGAATCATTTTAAAAATTGTAAAAATATCATATCACTTCTTGCAATGCTATTAAAATATGATTTTGCTAAATTTTTATGGTTGTTATTGTTAATGCCGTTTTTCTATGAATTCTTTGAGAGGTTTTTTTTTAAGCTGGTTTCAGTCGTGGCAAAATCCATATATAGAAACTCAATGGAAAAAAATGTTTTAAGAAACTTTTTGAAAAAAACATGATAAACTGATATTTCAGATCAATAATCCAGTCTTCTTCGATAATAATAAAACGTTTCACTAAAAGTGGTGATATTATTTAGTAGCCAGTTGCAAACTAAAAAGTTTTCTTAAATTTTGCAAAACTAATAATTCGATCTTTCGTTTAAAATCAGATTTGAATTAATCAAAAATAATTCTTTTAAGTACAACTAATAAATATTGAAAATATTTTTTCTCGATCTTCTAGAGTTGCCGGTAAAAACATTTCGACTAAAACAGTCTTTAGAAAACCGGCAACACAAAAGATTTTGAATAATCTACATTCAGCAACTTAAATTTCAATTCCAAGTTCTACAAAAAGCGCTGCAAAATCACATTTGACAATAATTATATTTCGGTTAAAAATTGTATTGATATTGACATATTTTTTAATTTCTTTTATATCTGGGCCGCAAATGATGAAATCAGAATTGATGCAGCTGGGACTTTTGATGACGGCTGTAGTCAGGATTCTAAATCGTTTGAGCAAAAAGCCATAAAATCATGTGATGCTGCAGATAATGCTTAGTTTTAATGCAATCCACGCCTTCGAGCAATGCCACTATAAATCACTAGAAGAAGTGTACTTTGTGAATTTAAACGTGTGTTCCTTGACTACATAATGAAATTCATGCTGAGATTTTTAACGCAGGAATTGATGACAACCAATATCATCAAAAAAAAATTAATTTGTATTTTGGATATAAAGCGCACGCCATTATTCAATCGATAGTTTTGTTTTATAAAGATTCTATCGGTTTAGACATCTTTCTCATTTATTGGGCAAAAATGTTAATTGACTCACGATCGAAA
>JAKTTS010000147.1:0-30827 GCA_030560485.1 Ascoidea tarda (nom. inval.) | reverse complement strand
TTGTTCTCGTTACAGGTGCTGGCCGTGGTTCAATCGGTGCTGATATTGTTAAGGGTCTTATTACAGGTGGTGCTAAAGTTATCGTCACCACATCTAGATTCAACAGTGCTAGTACTAACTTTTATAAAAATCTTTATATCAAATACGGTTCAAAAGGTTCTAAACTTATTGTTGTTCCATTTAACCAAGGTTCAGTTCAAGATGTTGATTCTTTAATTAATTTTATTTATTCAGAATTAGGTTGGGATCTTGATGCTATTATTCCATTTGCTGCCATCCCAGAAAATGGTATTCAGGCAACTGAAGTCAACTCTAAATCTGAATTGGCTCACAGAATTATGCTTACCAATGTTTACAGAATTATGGGCCAAGTTAAGACTCAAAAAGAGAAAAGAGGTTTTAGAACAAGACCTGCTGAAGTTATCCTACCATTATCTCCAAATCATGGTTTATTTGGTTCTGATGGTCTTTATTCTGAATCTAAGATTTCTTTGGAAACATTATTTGCCAAATGGGCCAGTGAAGACTGGGGTTCATACTTGACTATTGTTGGTGCTGTCATTGGGTGGACTCGTGGAACTGGTCTCATGTCTGGTAATAACATGGTTGCTGAAGGTATTGAGAAATATGGAGTTCGTACCTTCTCTCAACAGGAAATGGCTTTCAATTTATTAGGTTTGTTGTCTGAACAGGTCACTCAATTGGCTCAAGATGGACCAGTTAAGGCTGATCTTAATGGTGGTTTCCAATTCTTAACTAATTTGAGAGAATTGACTGCTAACTTACGTGCTGAATACCAAAGAACTAGTGAAATCCGTAAGGCGGTCAGTGTTGAATCATCAATTGAACATAAAGTTGTATTTGGCGAAAACGATGACCACTCAAACTACAATAAAGTTGAATTACAACCTCGTTCTAATATGCAACATCACTTCCCATCCCTTAAACCTTATAAAGATATTAAAAAACTTGCTCCTGATCTTGAAAATCTTATTGATTTGGAAAGTGTTATTGTTGTCACAGGTTTTGCTGAAGTCAGTCCTTTCGGTTCATCTGCTACTCGTTGGGATATGGAAGCTAATGGTGGCTTTTGTATTGAATCTACTATTTATTTGGCCTACATTATGGGATTAATTAGATATGAAAATACTCAAAAACATGCTGGTTGGGTTGATGCCAAATCTGGAACCCCAATTGAAGATCAAGACATCCACACTAAATATGGTAAATACATTATTGAACATACTGGTATTCGTTTGATCGAACCTGATTTATTCAATGGTTATGATCCAAACCATAAACAATTACTTCAAGAGGTTGTTGTTGAACATGACATGGAACCATTTATTACTTCTGAAGAAACTGCTTTAGCATACAAAAAGGAACACAAAGATAAATGTGAAATCTTTAAAAACAATTCTGGTGAATATAGTGTTGCCATTAAAAGGGGTGCTATATTATTTATTCCAAAGGCTATTCGTTTCAATCGTTTAGTTGCTGGTCAAATACCAACTGGTTGGGACGCTAAACGTTATGGTGTTCCAGACGATATCATTGATCAAGTTGATCAAGTTACTTTATTCAATTTGGTTGCTACTATTGAAGCTTTGGTTTCTTCAGGTGTTTGTGACCCATATGAATTTTACAAATATATTCATGTTAGTGAATTTGGTATTTGTTCTGGTTCTGGTATGGGTGGTATCAATGCCCTTAGAGGGATGTTCAAAGATAGATATAAAGACATGTCTGTTCAAAATGACATTCTTCAAGAGTCATTTATTAATACCATGTCCGCTTGGGTTAATATGTTGTTAGTTTCATCATCTGGTCCAATTCTTACACCAGTCGGTGCCTGTGCTACTGCTATTGAGTCAGTTGAAGTTGGTTGTGAAGTTATTTTGAACAAGAAAGCTAAAGTTTGTATTGTTGGTGGTTATGATGATTTCCAAGAAGAAGGATCATTTGAATTTGCCAATATGAAGGCTACCAGTGATGCTGTTGAAGAATTAGAAAGTGGTCGTCCACCAACTGAAATGTCGAGACCAGCAACTACATCAAGAAATGGTTTTATGGAATCTCAAGGTTCCGGTATTCAAGTTATTATGACAGCTAAGCTTGCATTAGAAATGGGTGTTCCAATTTATGCAATTGTTGGTATGACAAGTACCGCTAGTGATAAGATTGGTCGTTCAGTCCCTGCACCAGGTAAAGGTATTTTAACCACTGCAAGAGAACATCATGGATCGTACAAATACCCAACACCAATATTGGACATTAAGTTCCGTAAACGTCAATTGGAAAAGAGAATTAGAAACATTAATAGAATGTTAGAAGAAGATCTTTTAGACGTTGAGGATGAAGCACTTTCAATGGCAGACGTTGAAGAAATATTTAATAAGGAAGACTTTATTAACGAGAGAGTGCAAGAACTTAAAACTCAAGCTAGTAAAGAAATTCAAAATGCTAAGAGATATTACACCGTTGATATTTTCAAGAACGAAAGAATTGCACCACTTCGTGCAAGTCTTGCAGCTTTTGGATTAACTATTGATGATTTGGGTGTTGCATCCTTCCATGGTACATCAACCAAAGCCAACGATAAGAATGAATCCGAAACTATTGATAGAATGTTGAAACATCTTGGTCGTGCCAAAGGTAATCCAGTTATTGGTGTTTTCCAAAAATACCTTACTGGTCATCCAAAGGGTGCAGCTGGTGCCTGGATGCTTAATGGAGCCATTCAAATTTTAAATTCAGGTATTGTTCCAGGTAATAGAAATGCAGACAATGTTGATAATGTCTTACAACAATACGACCATATTTTGTATCCATCCAAGACTCTTAAGACAGATGGAATTAAAGCAGTTTCAGTCACCTCATTTGGATTTGGACAAAAGGGAGCTCAAGCTATTGTTATCCATCCAGATTATATTTTTGCTGCTATTGACGAAAATACTTATAATGATTATGCTGTTAGAAGAGCTGCTCGTCAAAAACGTACCTACCGTTACTTACATACAGCATTGACCAGAAGTTCAATGTTTGTTGCTAAGAAGCACGCACCATTTGATGATGCGTTGGAACAACCAGTTTATTTGGACCCATTAGTCAGAGTTGAATTAAATGATAAGGAATTGAAATACAGCGAAAAGGCTATTCAAAAGACATTGTTATATGATGAAGCTGATAAGACCGGAAAAATGTTATCATTGATGACAAAAGGACAAAAAAATGTTGGAGTTGATGTTGAGTTGATTTCTGAAATTAATATTAACAATGAAACATTCATTGAACGTAATTTTACTGAAAGTGAAATTTTGTATTGTTCTAATACTGCCTCACCCCAGTCCTCGTTTGCAGGTACCTGGTCAGCTAAAGAAGCTGTTTTCAAGGCATTAGATACAGTGTCACTTGGAGCCGGTGCACCATTAAAGGACATTGAGATTATTCGTGATGCCAAAACCGGTGCTCCAAAAGTTCAATTACACGGAGATGCCGCTGATGCTGCTATTGATTCTGATATTAGGGGATTCCAAGTCAGTATTAGCCACAATGATATCCAAGCAGTAGCTGTTGCATTTGCTGAAATATAAGTAGAAAACGAGTGGAAAAAAATAGTGAAAAAGAAGAACAGATAAAATGTTTATTGTATAATATTCTCTATATAGTATGTTTACAGTAATTTTAGTGCGAAATATAAGAATTGCTAAATTTAGTTGAAGAATTTTGAATATTTTAATTTTTCGTTTTCCTTTTGGCGAGTTATTATTGATTGGCACTTTTGTAGATCTGATTTAATTAATTTGTCAATCGGGTCAAGATTATTTGCTTTCAGTAGGTATTTTAGACTTTGATCGTATTTCTTCAAATTCAAGTGGTTTTTACCCAATCGATAGTAACATTTTGTTAAATCTTTCTCAGAGACTGTTTGATCGAAATCTGGATAGGACTCTTTTAGCTCGATGAGATAGTTGCAGTACTTGATTGATTCGAGATATTTATTTTGCTTTAAGTAAATCAACGAAACATTGAGAAATAACGACTTCTTCAAATTGAGAAAACCTGTATACAATGGAGATATAGAAGAATCTGTTGGCATCAATTCATTGCAATATTTCAACGATTTCATAAATTTGTTTAGTGATTCTGGCAAATCACTGTTTTTGAATAATGCGACACCGGCGCTTTTGATGACAGTGCAAGCCTTCAACGACTCAGCAAAGTCGTCTTTGTTAAAGTTGGAGTCGTCGTCTGGGTTGTTGGCATAAATATCAGCAGAGTCCATGGCATGGAGCTGCTTTCCACCTCTTTGCTGTTTGTGTTGTAGAAGAAGAAAGAAAAAAAACAGCACCCGCAGCGGCGGTCTCTGCGGGTCACGCGCTTTTCTAAGGAAGGAAACGCTGTTTAAATTGCCCTCAGACTTCCTCCAGAAGAAGCAGCAAAAACAGCAGAAACAACAGCAGGAGAACAATGGTTTTAGCTGATCTAGGACGAAGAATCAATGCTGCTGTGGCGCAGGTCACCTCTTCCACCACGAGTGTTGAAGAGGCAGACATCGACGCCATGTTGAAGGAGATATCCAGAGCGTTGCTTGAAAGTGATGTGAACATCAAGTTGGTCTTGAAATTGCGAGACTCCATTAAAAAGAAAATAATAAGCGATAAGACTCCCGGATTGAATAAGAAAAAATTGATCCAGAAAACAGTTTTTGATGAGTTATGCGCATTGGTCGATTGCGAAGCTCAGCCTTATAAACCAAAGAAGAATCAAGCAAATGTGATAATGTTTGTTGGGTTACAGGGTGCTGGTAAGACAACTACTTGTACCAAACTAGCTGTATACTATCAGAAGAGAAATTTCAAGGTGGGTTTAGTTTGTGCCGATACGTTTAGAGCTGGTGCTTTTGATCAATTAAAACAAAATGCAACCAAAGCCAGAATACCCTTTTTTGGGTCGTACACTGAAACTGATCCTGTTGAGGTAGCAAGAATTGGTGTAGAAAAATTCAAAAAGCAAAAGTTTGAAATTATAATTGTTGATACCTCTGGTAGACATCGTCAAGAAAAGGAATTGTTCAAGGAAATGGTTGAAATCGGCGATGCAGTCAAACCTCAGCAAACTGTTATGGTTTTGGATGGTTCAATTGGTCAGTCTGCACAACAACAAGCTCAGGCTTTCAAGGAATCCTCAAATTTCGGTGCTATTATATTAACGAAAATGGATGGTGAAGCTAAAGGTGGCGGTGCGATATCTGCTGTTGCTGCTACCAAGACCCCAATAATATTTATCGGTACTGGTGAACACACCCAGGATTTTGAGACTTTTTTCCCTAAACAATTTATTTCAAAATTATTGGGTATTGGTGATATTCAAGGGTTAATGGAACATGTTAAATCGTTAAATTTAGATCAAAAGGACACAATAAAGAACTTTCAAGAGGGAAAATTCACTTTGAATGATTTCCAAACGCAAATGACTAATATTCTTAAAATGGGCCCCTTGGCTCAAATTGCTAATATGATTCCAGGGATGGGTGATATGATGAACCAAATTGGGGAAGAAGAAGCTTCTAAAAGATTAAAAAGGATGGTATATATAATGGATTCAATGACGAAACAGGAATTGGACTCAGATGGACAGGTCTTTATTGACGAACCTTCAAGAATCATTCGGGTCGCAAGGGGCTCAGGAACCACCGTCACAGAGGTCGAAATGGTATTATTCCAGCAAAGAATGATGGCTAGAATGGCAAAGACAAACATGAACATGATGAATGCTCAAAAGGGCAGAAACCCAATGGCCGGTAACAGAGGCATGATGCCCTCACAACAGAACATTCAAAGGGCGATGCAGCAGATGCAAAGTAACCCAGGCATGATGAACAACATGATGAAGATGTTTGGAGGAGGTGCTGGAGGCATGCCCAACATGCAAGAAATGATGAAATCCATGGGGGGTATGAGTGGAGCTGGAGGCATGCCCAACTCTGCTGATGTGATGGGTATGATGAAGAATCCTCAGATGCAGCAGATGATGAAGCAATTTGGCATGGGTGGAATGGGAATGTAACTTGTTTTTCGGTTCTTTTTCGTTTCAATTGGTTCACCTTTTTTTGCTGCTCATAATAATTTGTTTTGTCTGTTATTATTTTATATCACTCTTGTTTTTTTATCTGTTTCACTTTAGTTGTACGTGTATAATTAGTCTTGTCGAGAACAGTACTCTCCAGCATACTCTTTATTAATATCATTCTCGCACTCATATTCCCTATCATAGCCCTATCGTTATCGTAGTGTCTTGCTTATCGCATTAGAGTTGCTCTGCCTGGACCCAAGATTGCTGACAGAACTGCCCCAAACACAGTCATCACAGCGGTAGCTTTTCCTGTTCTCTTCTCTAGCTGCTGCTGTTCTACTGTTGAAACGCTTCATTCCTCTTCGCCAGTGTTTCAGCTGTCTTGTGATCCGAGCTTAACTCTTACTTTAAACGGCGAGCTTCTTCACAAGTTCCACCTGGAGCAGAAGCAACTTGTTCTTATTCCACTCTTCTTTCTCTGCCATTGGACTGTTCTTTCTGGTGTCTTCTTCTGCTGTATCTGCTGCTGTTTTCATGAAACACAATGAACGACTCTGAATTTGACTGGTTGGCTTTTTCGGGCTTGAAACCCTACGACTCCTCCAACAACGATAACGATAATGCCAACGCTAATCTCATAAGCGACATCAATAGCAACATCAACAACATCAACAACATCAACAACATCAACAACATCAACAACATCAACAACACCAACAGCATTAACAACACTAACAACACTAACAACACTAACAACACTAATAAGGCTTTCCAAAATAGCTACAATCTAACAAACAACTTTTCAAATTTGTCCTTATCAACAAATACTACGACAAATTACAACAACAATACCAACATCATTTCTAGCTTCAATCGAACTGTCAGCAAGAAGAGTAATAACCCTTATTCTACCTCCATTGAAACCACTACAAATACTATTACAACCAATAAAATTATATCCTCCACATCTTCCTCATCTCTAACCACAAGTGACACCAACAATATCCCCTTATCGCTAACGATGGACCAGTTATCTCCCTTGGAAGCAAAGACCTATTTAAGATGGTACAATAATATAATTATTCATAAAAATACAAAATTAATCAATTTCAATGACATCTTTGAATTTTTCAAAAACTTCAATTTCAATAACAAGACCTATCATAACCAGATTTTAAAAATTTTTAATTCAAATTTAACTAGGAATATCAATATCGGTGAATTTTTCGCTGCAATTAGGTTAATTGCCCACATTATTTATAATGCCATCTTTCTAAAAATTGCTGATTTTACCATCACTAGAGAATTTATTATAAAACAGGTGAACATCCCACAGCCTGCTTCAATCCTATCGACAAGCAAAAATAAAAGAAAAAGTGATGATTTGGCAAATTCAGACTCTCAAAACAATGCAAAGTCTAACAATACTAAAGACGTTAACATCTTTCAAAATCAAAAATTGGATATAAGCAGTTTCGCTGAATTCATTATGACCGGTGAAAGACCATCATCAAATTCAGCTCCAAGAAAGAAAAAGAAAAAAGTCACCTTCTCCCAAAACTTAGTCACTACAATGGGTACAACAACTGCTGAGGAAACAAGCTATGATCCTCTCAATGATGACTCCAAATTAGATATGTCTCTACCAATGAATGAATTACTAGAAAGACTTAAATCCAAACATCAAAACAATCAACAGCAACCAATTCCCCAACTACAAATAGAACAATCCGAAGAATTAAAAGATATGAAAGACTCTTTTACCCATTTCCAAAATGTTAAAGTTGAAAGCGCTTTAATTCATGGAAACTCAGCACCAATTCCTCAAAATTTATTACCACTGAAACCCTATAATAATTTTTTTGATTCAATAACGAACAATATCTCCCCTGCTTCCTCTCCTCAACCAGAAATGCAACCTGCTTTTCTTAAACCAACAATGACTGGATCAGCTAATGCTTTCCTTAAACACAATGTTAACAATTCTAATTCTCTTCAACCTTCCTTAAACTCGAATGATTCTGAACCAAAAATGTTGAAAAGAACAATGACTGGTTCTGCAAATGCTTTGTTAAAACATAATAATGATCATATTCCTCAAATTGAACAACAACAACAACAACAACAACAACAACAACAACAACAACAGACAAATCAACCTTTAACTGATTTTTCAAATATTTTCCAACCACAGCCTCAAACCCAAGTACAATCACCACAACAATCATTGTCTGATTTCTCAAATTTTTTTCAAACACAAAACCCTAGCTCTCCAGTACTATCAATAACAGCACAGGTTCCAAATAAAATGGCGCCTCCTCCATTGCCCCTGAGACGTAATCGCTCCACTTCATCTCCAATGCCAGCAATTAATATTGAAAACCCACCTCCTTCTAATGGTTTGAATAGTGGTATGAATTTTTTTCAAGGTTTTAACAATTCTAATATACCAAGAGCTTCATCCCCATTGGCACCCACATTTCCTTCTTCTCCAGTTCAAAACACCAATCCGCTTATTCAACAAAATATTCAAAATACTCGAAATAATAACACTTTATCAGTTCCTCAACCACCGTTAAGAAAAGTTGTCTCTAATTCCGATCTTCAATCGAATGGTTTAAATTTTAATCTTAATTTGAATCATAACCTTTCAGATTCAAGTGTGAATCTCGCAACAAACGGAGGGTCATTGTCTAGTTTTCCTCCACCTCCTCCACCTACAAGAAGAAACAATTCGTTATTTACAGCTTCTAATGGGATTCCTCCTAAAGTTCCTCCTAAAATTTTTGAATCTCCTCCTACTTCTAATATAGAAAATTCGTTCTATCAACAAAATTCAAATTTACAGTCGATTAATGGAAACAGTCTCTCGAATAATGCTAATAGTACAAATATTTACAATAATTTATTAGGAAATAATATGAATCAGAATTTGGGAGGTTTGAATTTTTCTAGTCCCAATTTGGCTAATATCAATCTAAGCAATAATTTGAGTAATAATGTAATTAATTTAAACGGGAATAGTTATAACCAGGTATCAAGTTCTAGTTTTGTAGCAAACACTTTACAAAGCAATATGACTGGAATTCAGTCAATGAACAGTTTTGCTAACTCAAATTATCAAAATAACCTTCATAATAGTTTTCATAATAATATTTTTAATCCATCGTTAAACCAGATACAGATGACAAGTAACCCAACAGGTCAACAGACTATTGATTTAAATACATTTCAAAACAATTTTTTACCCACCAATAATAATGTTAATCCTTCTCAAAATAGATTTTTTTAAATTGATTTTTATTGCATAAAATAAATCAAATTTGAATAATATCTGCAAAAATGGAAATGGAACTAGTTTTTCAGTGGTAAAATTTCAAAATATTTTGCTTTCAATAATTTTCAGCATTTAACCTTTAAAAATTTTATAATTTTTCTTTTTCAAATTTCATTTTATCTCATTTTTTTTTTTGTTTAATTTTATAGATTACTTTTTAATGACATTTTTTTCTCTTTCTATCTTTAGTGAAGGTAGTAAAGAGAACGTATAAGCCTTAGATAGCAATTCTTTAAGGGTTTATATAATTAGGAAATTACAAAATTGTTATTGGGTTTTGTGTATTAGAATAATGGATAGAAAAATATAATACTGGAACTATTGGAACCTGAAAATTCAATTAAGAGCAAATATATGATCTAAAAAATAAACAAGAAAAATGCCAAATGGAAAAAAAAACCAAAAAATCAAAAGAAAGTTATTGAAAACTTAATTGATGAAAATATTGATTTATTAATTCAATTTAATTTAATTTAATTAAAAGTCTAGAATGTGATTTTCAAAAAAAAAAAAACAATTTCAGTTCTCTTGCATTTCTTCATCTTCATCTTCTTCTTCTTCTTCCTCGTCACTTTCTTCAGCTAAAAGCTTTGCTTGTTTTAATAAATCTTCTGGAACGAATTGATGGCGGCCGTTTGTTTCAGTCGAGCTGATCCAACTCATTTCTAATTCAAACTCTTTGTCCTTTTGGTCTTCATGAGCTAAATATATGATTCTTGCAGCCTCTTTGAGAGCATCTCTACAAGAAATGTTTGGTAAATCCAACTTTTCCAATTCAGACTTTGCAATCTGTCTGCCCTTGCCAGCAGCAGCGCCCAAATAACCCCAGTAAACACCAGATGGTTCGATCATATAAAGATGAGGGCCATCCTCATCGACACCACCTATAATTGACATGATACCAAAGGGTCTAACGGAATTGTAGCAGGTGTGTGCCTGAACGTAATTGCCAATTCTGTCAACCAAGTAGGGAATTGGGATTGGTGATTTGTAAAAGGACCTGTAGTTTTTTGATTCTTGTCTCGCTCTATTAGCCAAGTGACGTGAATCAGGAATCAAGCCTGAAGCAATTAGACCAACATGTCTGTCTATTGAAAGAATCTTTTTGTTTTTACCAGGAACTAGCAATTTCGAGCTTATTATTTTTTCAAAGGCAAAGACAACGCCATCTTTGCACTTTATACCCAACGAAGTGCCAGCGTTTTCAACAGCCTTGCCAGCGTATTCGACCTGGAAGTTTCTTCCATCAGGAGAAAACACACTATTTGATAAATCATAACCTGTTCCGATAGAAGTCTGGAGAGGCCAAAGGTGGCGAGAAAGTTAGTAAGAGAAACAGAGGAAGAAAAGTAGTGGCAGCAGAGTGCCATTGGCATTGCTGAGCACAGAATCAATTGACATACCATTCTCAGTTATCGCAATGTCTCGTCGTCAAAGGCTGGAGGAGCTGCTGGAGGAGCTGCTGGAGAAGAACAGCTTTGAAGGTGCTGAAGTGCCTCGGCGGCGAGAGCGGGTAACTGCCGGCGATAAGAGGGTGTTTGTGCTTCCTGAGCTGGAGCTGGTGGCGATTTTGGGCGAAGACCAACCGACAGATGAGCGAGGACACAATCAGAGTGGTGATCTGTGGAGATGAGAACGTGGGAAAGTCCAGTTTGATAACGTCGTTGGTGAAGGACACCTTTTTGAAGATCAAGATCGACAATGTGCTTCCTCCCATCTCGATTCCAAGGGACTTCTCCTACTCGCCATACACGCCCAATTCTACGCTATTGATTGACACTTCTTCACAGGACTTGACAAGTTTGCAGGCTGAGATCAGAAAGGCAGATGTGATATGGCTTGTTTATTCAGACCACTATACTTACGAGAGAATTTCGTTGTACTGGATGCAGATGTTTCGATCCATGGGCGTCAATTTGCCAGTGGTGCTATCTGCCAACAAGTCTGATTTGCAACCAAAGGAAAGCAAGAAGGATGCCAAAGACAGCAAAGAGAACAAAGAGAGCATAATCACCGACGAATTTATCCCATTGTTGAAAGAATTCAAAGAAATTGAATCGTGTATAAGATGCAGTGCAAAGGAAAACTATAACGTTAACCAGGCCTTTTATTTGTGCCAGAGAGCAGTAACTCATCCGATTTCCCCATTATATGATCCAAAAGAGATGAACTTGAAACCATTGGCTATCAAGGCTTTGAAAAGAATCTTTTTTTTGTGTGATAAAGATCAAGATGGATACTTGAATGATAACGAATTTCTACATTTGCAGAAAAAATGTTTTCATAAAAATATTGATTTAAATGAGTTGAATAACATTAAATTTTCAATAAACGAAAGTTTGAAACTTTTAAATAAAGAAAATAATGACAGTAATACAAAAAAAGGTAATGCCAATACTAATACTAATACTAATACTAATACTAATACTAACAATATTAATATTAATAATAACAATAACAATAACAATAACAATAATGCGACCACCAATAATATAAATAGCGCATATAAAACCAATAAGATTAATTCTAATAACTATATAACAGAGGAAGGGTTTATAATGCTAAATAGACTATATGCAGAAAAGGGAAGGCATGAAACCATTTGGGGCATTTTAAGAACATTCCACTATACAAATTCATTATCATTAGATGGAAACTATTTGGTGCCTAAAATTGATATTCCATTGAATTCATCAGTTGAACTATCACCCATCGGGTATCGGTTTTTTGTTGATTTATTTACGCTATTTGACAAAGATAACGATGGAGGACTAAATGATAACGAATTAAACAACTTATTCCAACCAACACCAGGAATACCAAAATTATGGCAAGAATTCAATTTTCCAATGACAACTGTTCGAAATGAAAAGGGCAATGTAACGTTACAAGGATGGCTAGCCCAATGGTCAATGACAACCTTTTTGGATTACAAAACTACATTGGAATACTTGGGCTATTTAGGGTTTGAAGACGCCGGCACACTAACTAATAGCAACAATAATAATCTTAGAAATAACAATGATAATATCAATGGATTTTATGACAATGATAATGATAACACCAACAATAATGGATACTACATTGTTACCCCAAGCTTACGAAATAAAAAAATATCAACAAGTGCAGCTTTGAAAATTACAAAACCAAGAAAGATCAGATACAAGAATAACAATAAATACCGCGCCTCAATTAATGATAGAACAGTTTTTAATTGTTTTTTACTAGGCTCATCAGGATGTGGTAAGACATCGTTAATGGAAGCATTTTTAGGCAGAAGCTTCAGTGAACTATACTCGCCTACGATAACGCCTCGGATGGTGGTTAATAGTGTTGAATTGAGAGGTGGCAAACAATGCTATTTAATTTTGGAAGAATTAGGTGAATTGGAACCAGCCATATTGGAAAACTCGAAAAAATTGGACCAATGTGATATACTATGTTTATGTTATGATTCATCCGATCCAGATTCCTTTAGATATTTAATTGAACTAGTCAAAAAATACTTTAGCAACAATAATAGCAATATTAACGATAACACTCGATTCAATGGGAATTTTCTCAATAATATTCATGGAAAATTTACTACTACAAATATCAGTAGTGTAAATAATCTTAATACCCTTAATGCTCATAATAACGGTAATTTGAGCATTAATGATAATAATAGAGATGGAAATCTTATTAAAAAAAATAATAATCCTAGTGATAATAATTCAAATTATAATTTCAATTTCAGTATTCCAATGGTGTTCGTTGGGTTAAAAGCAGATTTAGATAAACAGCAACAACGATGTGAATATCAGCCGGATCAATATATCAAAAAGATATTATGTTTGAAAAATAACGTTTCCTTGCATGTCAGCAGTAGCTGGCCAAGTTCACTAAATGAGTTGTTTTTACATCTATGTGAAGTAGCACAAAGGCCAAATTTATCAACACCAGGAGTGGAGCCACCTCTGGACAATAACGGAAATAGTAACGGTGGGGATGAAAATTTATTAACGACAATGATTGTGTTTGGTACAACCATTGGATTTCTTTCGGTAATAAGTGTTTGGGTTTGGAAAATGTCAATGGCGCATAAATAAATTGGAAATCTTAGAGGGAAAATAGTTTTTATTAAAAAATTGTATATAGAGCGTTTGTAATTATTATATATTAATACTAAGACAAAAATAGAAATGTTAGTATGTTAGTTATGAATATTCAGCATAAAATGGAAAATTCAACACGATAGAAATGTAATTCTTATTAACAAATTTCAGAGTAAAAAATCTCGACACAATATCTTAAGACAGGGATAACTGTTTAAATATGAAAATTTTCTCATCATTTCATGTCACTAGTAACAAAAACAACCAACAGCAGTATCTACATACCATTTAATCAACAAAACACCTCTACTTCACACTAGTTGTTCATTTCTCTGGTGCTTTGTCTATCACTTTTCCTCTACAAAATTTTATTCTTTTATATCTGTCCTGCGATTTCCTCTTTGGACTTTTTTAGGGCTCTTCAGGTGTGGCCCAAAGAGAATATACTGATCATGCGTTTTCTCCAAATTAGTCAGCAGCATGGTTTAGCCAATAGAACGTACGGATTATGCACAGTAAGCTCACGTGTGGCATTCTCTGCTATCCAGCACTCTGTGGTTCTGCTACAGCCCGCCTCCTCTGGGATGGCGCGCAACCCCCAGTAAGAATTTTGCTGGAGGAAGAAAAAAAGCAGAAAGAGATTTTCCTTCTTCCAAACACATCTCAAAAGCTTCCAACACTAGGAAAACCGCTGAAGAGTATTACCAGCTACGTCGCAGGTATGTTTCCCCTCTGCTGCCTCTTGTTTCTCGCGTTTCTTTTGCTATCTGCTCAGCTCCAGTTCTGCCTGGCGTTTGTCAGGTGGTGAAGTGGATAATGCTGACTTTCACGTTTTCGCTTCCCAACGAGATGAGCTGATAAGAAGAGGTAGAAGAGATAAGAGGTGGACACAGTTTGAAGAAACAGGTTCAGAGAACAAGTGGTGTGTCTGCTCTAGATGCTCCAGAAGAAGCCCTCTGTCCTTGCCCAGAATGCTCATTACTAACTGTCTTTTGGTGTCTCCTAGAATCAAGCCATGTCGTTAAAAAGAGAATCTGCTGAATTATCAGACGAGAACCCAGCAAAGAGATTGAAAGACTCGAACTCTTCGCCTGAATCTGCTCTGAAGAATGCTGATCAGGTTGATGGGACTCTTGATAATGGTGTTTCAAATAATGGCCATAATACTTCCCAGGAATTAACTGAAAACAATAGTTCTACTTCCAACAATGTTAACCAAAAGGATAATCAAAATACAAATGATAAAGATGATGACAATGATAATGGCAACAATAATAACGATAATGATAATAATAATAATAATAATAATAATAATAATAATAATAATAATAATAATAATAATCTTGATAATGAGGAAAATAATATTAATGAAAACAATGATGACAGCATCAACCAATCCAACCAAGACAAAAATAATGACAATAATGATAATCAAGAAAACGGTAATCAAAACCCAAATCCCCCAGTTTCTGATGATATGAACAATATCGATTCAGAACTATTATCTCAACAACCCAATTATACTGATCCTTCAGACTCCGTTGCAGCTGCTGTTCATGCTGCTCAAGCTGCTCAAGCTGCTCAAGATAATCAAAACAATCTGCATTATGATCATCAAAATAAAATCAACAATAATTTCAATAATCAAATTAACAATATGAACAATATGAACAACATGAATAGCATGAATAATATAAACAACATCAACGATATGAATAACGTAAACAATTCATATAACGACTTAAATAATATCTCTTACTCTCAACAATTACAAGTATATGCTCAAGCTGAAAATGATGCTCAAAGAGAGAGACAAATAAACGCTTTAACTCAACATTCTTACAATAATCAAAATAACCAAAACGATATCCCAAAAAATTCTCGTATTCTTACTACAACAACTGAAAAACCTCTAACTGGTAGTGATGAATGGCAAAGAATTAGAAGAGAAAACCACAAAGAAGTTGAAAGAAGAAGAAGAGAGAACATCAATGCTGGTATTAGAGAATTGGCCTCTTTATTACCCACTCCTGAAACTAATAAAGCTCAAATATTAAAAAGAGCTGTTGATTATATTCGCAGATTAAAAGAAAATGAAACTAATAACGTCGAAAAGTGGACTTTAGAAAAATTATTAACAGATCAAGCTGTCGCTGAATTGGGCTCTTCAAATGATAAATTAAAAATAGAATTGGAAAGAACTTATAGAGAATTAGAAAGATATAAAAAACTTCATCATGATTTAAGAAATGAAGACTAATTTATAAACAAGTATATTATTTTTATATGCTCTTCAACTTTTACTTTTACTTTTTTTTCTCTAATTCTGTTAATTAATTGAATAATTCATTTTTCTTAATCGGTTTTTGGTTAATATTTTGGTTTATTTGTCTGTTTTTATTTGAAAACATTTTTTTTTCTACATTGTGTTTTACTCTTTCTCTTTTTAGTAATTTTTAAAGCAAAAAAAAATTAAACTGTTAATCAATCTTTTCACTCTTTTTCAATCTTTAATCATATAAATTGTCTTGAATTTTCTATAATTTTTTTTTTGTTTTGATTTTCTTTTTACTTCATTACCTTTCACAACTAATTAAAAATTTTAATAAACATAACTGAAAACGATTAAATTTAAGCTAATAAAAAATGAGTTCTAGACTACGTGCTATTAGACCTGTTTCTCAACCAAATCAAGATCTTTGCCATCTACAATTAGTCAATTGCTTTGATTTTACAAATTTCTTTTCAAAATACTTAAAAAAAACAAGTCAGTGTGGATGCTTAAATTGGAAACCTAATCATCATCAATATTTCGATTACCTAAAAACCGATTCAAATGAAAGCAAGCAATTTTTAAAAAAATCTTTAAAATTGATTGATTTAAGATCAAATTTTACTGAAAATTTTCATAAATCAAATCAACTCTTTTTTCCTGGATTATCGAATTCTTCATTTAATTTTAACGAACTAAAAAATATTGTCAATTGGGTCAATAAAAAAGAAAAAATTGTCGTAACATTCGCTTATAATGAAATCGAGTTTTGTGAATCTTTTAACTTTGGATTATCTATTTGGGATCCAATTAATAATGATGCATCAGATTCTTTGGATCTCGATTTTATTGTTCAAGACGATATAACTAAAGAAAAACAAACCGAGTTTCATTATGGAGACACCATAAGAGTTTCAAAGGAAGATCTTAAACGGATGCTCTCAAAAATGGTTCAACTCATTGGCAAACAAAATATCTTAATGTGTAGTGAACAAATTCAAAATAAATTAGTTGGTTTAAGAAAAAGAATGGGTTTTCAATTCTCTCCAGAAATTCATTTTGTTGATATCGGAACCTTATGGAAATTGACAACAACATTAAAACAATATAAAGAAGAAGTTACCTTAGATGCAATTAGAAAAAACATTGGTTTAAATTTAAATCATTCTCTTCAAAATGCTGGAGACGCTGCAGTTATTAAAATGAGATTATTATCTATGTTATGCAATCCCCAATTGAGAGCCGAAAGGTTTTGTTCTTTTTATTTGACTGAATTTGATGAAAAAAAAGTTAAAGATTGATCAAAGGATTAGTATACAGTTTTTATCAATTTTTGAGGTTGCATGCCAAAACTAAGAATTCTATTTTTTTTTGTCTGTGTTTTGAACCTAATTATATAAATTAGTAATTTTATTTATATTTTTAATTTTTTAAGATAAATCCTGTACTTTTACTTTTCAGAAAGCTGGTCTTCATCAAAAAAATTTTCTTCAAAGAAATTAATCTTTTGAAAGTGTTTGAAAAAGTACATGATTTACTACCAACTCATATAGTGCGTTTTAAAATTTTGAAATTGAGATTCCGATCGTTTGAATTATTTATAAATGATATTAATTTTGGAGTTATTACCAACGATTCCCTACACTTTATTCATTTTAGTCATTTCCAGTGATATCTTCTAAATCTGAGCCAATTTATAATAGTAAGCAACTGAATGGCCAATTTTATGCTTTTGGTATGGAATTTAGAACTGAAAATAGTTTCAGCTGCACCGACCTCGATCTTTTGAACACTCAAAGGGACATCAACTAAGATACTGAAGATATCAGCAATATTGGAGATTAACAGTAACTGATATAACTCTGTTTCGCTAACCAATTAGAGACAAGACAATGTTTTTGAGAATAAAATTTCAGGTTACCCTGCGTTTCTCAACATTGAGTAGATAATTATTTTATTTCCTTGAACCTGCACTCATCTTAAGACGTAAGAAATTGTTTATCTTCCATATCCTCACTCCAGAAAAAATGTCTTCAAATATTGGCAAATCGATTGTTAGTGCTTACCGAAACCTCTACAGAGAATTAAGCAAACTGCACCGAACAACAGCCAAAGCCCACATTAAGGAAACCGATAGAAAATTGGACGCCATGGTGAAATATAAGAAAATACAGCTCATTAGAGAAGGAAAAAATAAACAAGAAATCAACAACGAATTAAGTAGGTACAAGGAAATTAGTGAGAGAATGACAAACAGAAACCGAAGAGTAAACATAGCTCAAGAAAAGGGGGAATTTTCTGGGTATTTGGAAGACTTTAAATTTTCAGAGGGCTCAGCACACAAGTTGATTTACAACATCTCAATATTTCTCAAAAACCAAAGAGTTTATGAAGAATTGATTGAGAGATATAACCCTGGAATAACCATGTCACAAGAAGAGAAAGTACAAAAGACAGCCAACAGAGTTGGTCTTCAGGTTCCTGAATAGTTTGTAAATAATGAAACAGGCAGTCTATTGTTTATATAGATATAGATATACATATGATGATTATATAGTGACTAACTGATCTTTTTCATTTAATCTATTTATATTTTTATTTCTGGAGTAACTTTTCACACGTAGGTCCATTAAAATGTCATCAATTAGGTTATTTCTATTTATGTTTGATGAACATCCTGAGACAACGCAGGGAATTAGTCTTTCATGCCTTTGGCTATCCAAATATTCATATAATGGTTTCTTTGAGAAAGTGTGACCACATATTGTTGATTTAAGTGGGTCTTCAAATAATTTTCTTGAAATTGGGCATAATAAATCAATTTTTCCGCCAGATTCTAGAATTTCTTCTTCTTCCTCGTCATCGTTATTATTCTTTTGGCGGTTTGAATTGTATAAAGATTTGAAGTTGTTTAAATTTAAATTTAAATCTGAATCTGAATCTGAATCTATATTGATATCAATGTCAATGTCACTTATATCTTTGTCTAAATCAATATCATCAAAGTTAAAATTAAATTTTGGTAGAGGATCTAAAGGATTATCAATTACAAATTTATATGAGGATAGTTTTAAAAACTGTTTATCATTTTTTAGTAAGTTTAGTAAGGGGAATTGGTTGAATTCCATTTCTAGATTTTGATTAAAAACATCTGAGATTTTTTCATTATTATTATCATCTTTAGAATCTTTAGAATCTTTAGATAATGTTAGTAAAGAACCTTTAGTAGTTTGAATAGCATTTTGAAAGATTTTTGCGTAACCATTTAGTAGGATTGATTTTTTGATATTGTGTATTGATTGCTGGATGATTTGATTATTTTCATTATTATTAGGGTTGGTATTATTGGTATTATTGGTATTATCGGTATTATTGGTATTATTGGCATATGATTGATTTAGAGAGTCAATTAGATGGCTAATGTTGGAATTATAAATTGAATCCTTTAGGTCATTTAGAAGGGTTAAGTCGTTTGAATCAAAAGTGTTTAAATCGTTTAATTTTTTCAAAATTTGGTGGTTTATTGGATAGGTTTTAGGTAGTTGAAAGTTGTTTAGATTTACATTGAAGTTCATGTCAGGTTCGTTATCGGAATCGGCGTCGTTGTCGCTACTGCCATGTATGCTTTGATGTTGATATTCAGTTTCATTAATAGACAGAGACATTATAAGTAATGATAATTTATTTTTTTATTTTCTTTCAGATGATCAGATAAAGAGAATTTATATTCCAGTATAGTTTGGTACAGTTTAGTATAATATTTCAATACATTGCAGTATAAAGTTAAACAGGGTTACGCGTCAAAATAAGGTTTGATCTCATCAGTATTGTAGAGAGATGAATTATCGATTCCTGTTTAAAGTATTTATTAGATGATATATTTGGTGTAGATTGGTGTAGTATTTACAAAAGGGAATATTGACAAGTAGAATTATAAACTACCTATTCTGTGGCATTCTTGAAGAAAAAAACGAATCTTTTCAGGATCCATAAAAGGATGAGTTCCATGGCCAAAATTGATGATGTAGTTTTTTTTACCACCGCCAAAACCTTTGATCATTGCCTCGACTTTTTTGGAGATGATTTCGTCTGTTCCATAAATAACACCTGGATCAATATTGCCCTGTAGAGTGACTCTATTGTTATTGAGTTTGACAGCTTCTTGAGGATCCCAGGACCAGTCCAAGGAGACGCAATTGAAACCAAGGCTGCACAAATCGTTGAGAGCGTACCAACTGTTCTTAGCAAAAATGGTGACCGGTATATCAGCAGGGTTGATTCCAAGTCTTTGCAAATGAGAGGGCAATTCCTGAGTGATTCTCTTCAAGTAAGGTAAGGAGAATTCGTTGAATTCATGTGGACCTAGTTCGCCAGCCCAGGACTCAAAGACCTGCAACATCTGAGCGCCAGCTTTGACCTGGAGAGCGAGGAATTCAATCAAGATGTCAGTGATTCTAGATAGTAGCTGGTGGGATTCGTTGGGGTATTTGTAGATCCATTCTTTGGCGAATCTGAAAAGCCTTGAGCCGCCACCTTCTATCATGTAAACTAAAAGAGTCCAGGGGCCACCAGAAAAGCCCAACAAAGGGACTCTGCCATTGAGCTTGTGCCTGGTCAAGTTAATGGACTTGAAGGCCCAGCCGAGGGAGTGGATCAAGTCGACGTTCTTGGTGAGCTTCTGCAAGTCCTCTGGTTTTCTCAAGGGATCAGTGAAATGGGGGCCCTTGCCGTCGATCATGACCACGTCCATGCCCATGGCCTGCGGCACCACCAAGATGTCACTGAAGATAATGGCAGCATCGATAAGGCCCTCGTAGTGGTCGACAGGTTGAATGGTGATGGTGGAGGCGATCTCAGCATCTCTGCAGCACTCGAAGAAGTTCCTGTTGCCCTTGACCTGGTGGTATTCTGGGAGATATCTTCCAGCCTGGCGCATGATCCACACTGGGGGGCGTTCGACAGACTCTCCCCGAGCAGCTCTGAGAAGAAGGTTGTGTTTCAAGGGAGGAAAGCTGTAGTCCAATTTCAAGGCACTGAGGTCTGACATCGTGGTGTTGGAAGCAGAAGAAGCAGAGGCAGCAGAAGAAGCGCTCAAATCGCCCCTTCTCCCCCACGAGCACAGGCCAATCAGCGCATGCGAATCAGCCGCTGTGGCGCGTGCACCGACGTTTTCGAGAGGGTGCGGGATTCCATTTTAGTCAGGGCTTGCGGCGGTGTTTTGCTTGCCCGTTTGGGAAATCCCAAAAGACTGAAAAATCTTCGTGAATGAGAACAGTCGACGTTTAGAGAGGAATTGTTGGGTGGAACTGGTTCTGGGGTATTGGTATCGTTGGCTGTTTTTTCTTCTTCTTCTTCTCTTTTTGCAACTGATCTGCCTCTCCTCCTCCACCACCTCAGGCCTCTTTCACAATGACAACAATCTTGCACAAGGAATCCAACCAGAAGGTTCATGTCGAAAACCCTTCCACCACCACCGAGAACATCAAGCATCTCAACGACTTCTACTGGACAAATTTCAAAGGGCCTCATGCCATAAGAAGAAAACAGATCTTGAAAAAATATCCCCAGGTGTCAAAGCTAATGGGCCCTGAGCCCTTGACAAAGTACATTGTCTTCTGTGTGGTTTCGTTGCAATTTTCCATCGCCTACTACTTGAGAAACACCTCTTTCTTTTCTTGGAAATTCTTCCTTTTAGCTTATATTGTTGGTGCTACTGCAAACACTAATTGCTTTTTGGCCATCCACGAACTATCTCACAACCTAGGCTTCAAATCCCCATTGCACAACAAACTATTCTCCATCTTCACAAACTTCCCCATAGGTGTCCCCTACTCAGCTTCCTTCAAACCATACCACCAATTGCACCACAAGTTCTTGGGCGACGACAAATATGACACTGACCTTCCAACGAGATTCGAAGCAATTTTCTTGTCAAACATCATGGGAAAGATCTTTTTTGCAACCTTTCAAATATTCTTCTATGCTCTAAGACCAATGTGCATCACCTCCATAACCTTCACCTATATTCATCTCTTAAATTTCGTCTCCCAACTTGTTGTCGATTTCCTTATGTTCAAATACTGGGGCGTAAACTCTCTACTATACTTTATCTTCTCCTCCTTCTTAGCTGGTTCTTTACAACCCTTGGCTGGTCATTTCATTGCTGAACATTATATTCTCCAACCTCCAAGTTTTTATGACTTTGAACATTTCGAGAAAAACGATTCAATGCCCCCAGAAACTTACTCCTACTACGGCATCCTCAATATCTTTGCCTGGAATGTCGGTTTGCATAACGAACACCACGACTTTCCTTACATTGCCTGGTCAAAATTATTTGAACTAAACAGAATAGCAAACGAATTCTACGAACCTTTACCAAAGGTCAAAAGTTGGGCCCTAGTCCTATTCGACTTCATTCTAGATGATAACGTAACTTTATGGAATAGAGTAAGAAGACAAAGAGTCAACACAGAAAAGGCAAAACTCGCAGACTTAGAGTATTAATCATTTACTATAAACATATTCATTCAATTACTACAAATATATTCATTCAATTACTATAAATATATTCACCCAATTCATAGAAAATACTACAATAATATACATGTACATGTACATGTATATGTATATATATGTTTATATGTATATGTATATGTATATGTATCAGGAAAAACTTTTATTCCTTTTGAATCCTATATTTTTTAAAACAATTATTTTATTCTTCATTTCTTCTTAACTCTTACTTATCTGTCCTATTTATTCTTTTATTCATTTCTTTTTTTTCCTTTTCACTAACATTCATTCTCTTCGAACATATATAAATAAATATCCATTGTTCATGATCTCTCTCAAATTATTCGCATCGTTCGCTAAAACAACCTTTTCATCGTTAAATAAAACCCACGATTCTCTTCCTTCAATTTCTCTTCTAACAAAACAAACATAGTGTCCAGTATAAATCGACGTTCCTTTATGACAAACAACTGACTTCAAATAATACTCGGAACTCTTCTCTTCACTAAACTCCCTAACAAAAGTCTCAATTTCCTCTTTCATTGACGGCTTCGTACTCTTTTCCAATGTATTATTACCACCACCATCACAAATTTCATCTACTACCC
Organism: Ascoidea tarda (nom. inval.); assembly: GCA_030560485.1. Taxonomy (NCBI): domain Eukaryota; kingdom Fungi; phylum Ascomycota; class Saccharomycetes; order Ascoideales; family Ascoideaceae; genus Ascoidea; species Ascoidea tarda (nom. inval.). The sequence continues at coordinate 7,922 of JAKTTS010000147.1, read as the reverse complement.
CGTCGTCTCCCTGGTTAGAGAATAACCAATCCACTGCTCGCTCAATGTTATATTCATTCAAAATCAATGCCTTTCTTGCAACTTTCTTTTCAAATCCCATATTTGTAAGTGATGAAACATCGTCACTACTAGGCTCTTTTACCCGATTCTTGCTCTTTTTCTTAAACACAACAGGCTCATCAATACTTGGATCATCCATATTAGCAAATAGCCAGTTCATAGCATCATCTGGATTTCCTGAATTATCAACATTGTACAAAGCCTTTACACATCGATTTTCTGGAAATCCCATACTAAGCAACGCATTCATAACTTCAGCATTTGGAACAAATTCATCACTTGCATCACCCTCTCCATCATCTGTAGGCAATAAATCATTTGGATTAGCTTTCGATAAATCGATTTTCGAAACATAGCTTCCCAAATTAACAACTTCCGGCAAAATTAATGGAACATCAACTTTGACTGGAACCCAATTCTCTAATTTAACTCTTTGCGCACTAAGAACTAATACATTTGGAAGTGTCTTGAGTTTTACTTCCTTATTAAACAATGTGGTCTTTAAACAATTTTCACAATTCAACTCAACATCAAGTGATTTGTTTGAAAAAACTTGGTTTAAAGACTCAATTAATGAATAATCTTTATAAATTTTTTTATTTTCTTTACTTATCTCTTTCAACTCATCTTTTATTGGTAGAGATAAATAGTTTGTCAACTCATTAATAAATTTGTATTTAAGACAGTTTGAACAAGTCAACTTGGACTCAGATACAAATTTGAAATTGTCTATCAAATTTTCATTTGTAGGATTTAAATCCATGTCGTCTGAATAATAGTAATTTTCTATTGTTTCTAATATAAATAGTAAAAATTCAAAAGCATCTTGTTGTTGCATTGATTTGAAATCCTTATTGTATGTCCCAACTAAATTTTTAAAAGAATTTAAAGCAATTCCCCTTTGAAATTTTATATCGTCGGGGGTATCAAGATTTGGCGTAGAATATTTCCCAGAGATTAGACCATTTGCAATTTTAATCAACTGGACTCGCAAATTTAATGCTTGATCGCCATTTATGGCATCCTTTACATTTAAGAAATCCTTTTGATAGAAATAATCTTGAAAACATTTCAAATCAAATAAAACTTGAATTATCGAGGAGATATAACATGAATTACCTAGATTTTTCAAACCAGTAAGAGATTCACCAAACAATGGTCTCAACAATTGACCATCATTCGAAGTCATGTTAAAACTCCATTTTATATTTTGTTCAATATTTAATTCGGTTAACGTTTTTTCCTTTTTAATATTAGAATCATTTAAAGATTGAATGTCGATACCATAATTAAGAAGATATGTTGATAAATCAGGAACTTTTATTTCATCATTACATGAATAACAATAGCAATCAGCTTTGTTTTCCTTTAAAGATAAAGAGCCTAGTTTTATTGCAATTGGATGATTGGTTTCATTGAAATGATTTAAGGCGTGAGAATTACCTTTTAATCCACCAAATTGTTGCCTACCACACCCAATAAAACCACAATAAAGACATAACCATAAATTTTCATTCAAATCGCAATCTGCACATTTTTTCAAGTTTATAGAGGGATTGTTGATGTTTAATTGTTCGATTTTTGAACTCGAGTGTTTGCAAGTTTTAATTTCTTGTTCCCATGATTCAACTTCTTGGTTTAAATAAGATGACTTGCTGTTTAATATAGCCAAGATCGTATCGATTAGAATTTGAGGCAAACCATTGAATGAATTAAAAGAGTAGATATCGTTTTTGAAAATGATATCTAATGCAATCAATGATTGATTTTCCAAATCAAGCAAGTTATAATAAAAGTTAAAGAGGTCTGTTTTTTTCTTTTCTTTAATTTCCAATTTAGCCATTTTAATAATTTTTTCTTCTTTGTTTATACTTGAATTTGATTCAATTTGATCTCTTTTAAAAACCTCGGTATAGTTCAAAAACAAATTATGGCCAGTTAAGGCATTATGCAAAGCAGCATGATTTGAATTGGACTTATCCCCAATATCCAAAGGACAGAAAGATCTATAACAATGGAGACAAATGTTTAAACCACCTTTCAAATCTGGAGTTTGAAAGCAATACGTGCAATCATCTTTGTAGATTGTTTGGTTGACAGAGGGAGGGCTAATTGAATTAGTATTTACAAACTTCATTGCTGTTGGATATGAGAGAGGTTCCTTTCAGGTTTATGAAGAAGGAAACAGAGACAGCAAAGAGAGAAGCACTTTGCAGAGGCAAATCGACTGCTTTCTTCAAAACACAACTCAAAGATTTTTTGTTTGCGATGCGATTTTTGATTCGAAGACGACAGAAGTTGCGGTGTGTGTATCGTTTGCCGGTTTCGAAGTCGTGGCCGGAGAGAAATTACTGGCAGTTTTTGCTCATTTTCTGGGTCTTTTGAGTTATGTGCAGCTCTTTGTTGTTTGTTCTGAGCTATGGATAGAATGTTGAATTGCTGGTGAGATGGAGGTGTTTCTATAAAGTGACTTTCAATTGCACAGAGCAGAGAAAATTGCCCTCAAAGCACTATCCACTCATTGCTCAAGCTATAGGTAACTGAAAATCAGCATTATTTAATCAAAAGATGTTTTGTATATTTTTTTTCATTCTGTGATAAGGATCTCATAGTTTCATAAGATTTAAAGCTCTAAAATCTTTATTTATGGGAGTTTCATTGACAGATTTTAAGTTTTTTTTTAAACTGTTGTGGTTAAACAATTAAAGTTGATATGTATTTAAATCAAAAATAACTACATTGATTTTAAGATATAAAACAAAAGCACATCTTCAAAAAAAATCTGCTTGATTGGTTTTATTAAATTTATAATGTTTGAGATATCAAATTTCATTGAAAAACATGTCTGCAAAAATTGGGAAAGAATCTATTTTAGAGATCCTGATTGATTCATTACAAGGGTTGTATCAAAAAGACAACTCCAAACTCTCCGGATATTAAATTTAGAAGATGCCCAGATTTTCAAAGAGTTGAATTAAATTTCCGGAAGGATTTTTTACTTTCTCAAAAACGGAAATTAAACAAAATGACAATTATATTACTTAAAGTCAATCTGGAATCCCACTGGCTTGTGGTTATTCCAGCAATTATGAAGTAAATACGCAATCTATTCTCAGAAGAATATTTTAATTGTAGTTTATTTAATATGAGTAAATTGAAATTAAATGAATTGAAAATAACCCAACGAGAGTAGGAATGGCTATCTTAACTTGGAAAACAAATTAGTTATTTTTTGAAATAAATTACTACATAAAGTTGTTACTGGTGACAATATTTCAACCACAATAATATTCAAATTCTTTTCACGCAATAAATTGTTGCAAATTGACAAAACGCGGATATTTAATGTTATTTACTAAATTATCTTTTAAAGATATATAGACAAACTATAGAATGGCTAAGAATTAAGAGGAATAATACATACTCATTCAATGTTGCACATAAATTTTATTAATCTAAAAGATCTGATAACCTAACATTTGCATCACTATAAAAGTTAAATCTTCCTTCTGAATAACGAAATCTGATTTCTAAAAGATGTTTTTTTTGATCTTTAGTGATTAATTTCAGAAAATTATTGATGGAACTTTTAAATTTTGTAGGTTTTATGATGGGTTCTAATGTGAGCAACTCAGCTACCTTAATATAAGGAGCAAAAAAGTATATATAACCATAACCACCTAATAACTTATGGACATGGAACAACTCTTCGACAGTATATAACGGATAGTCATTTTTGATTTTTCTATATCTATCATTATACATTTTTAAAACCTTTTCAAAATGAAACTCTCTATCATTATGGTCAATTGTGTGAGTTATTGCATTTTGAATTTCCATAACATTCTTTTTTATTTCTAAGAATTGATATTCAAAGCAATTGCTATATTGGCTCATAAATGGGGGCCAAGACTTATACAAAAGATTTTCATGATACAACTGGCCAGTTATTTTCCTGAAATATTCCTCAGTATTGCACCTTGGTTCAGATTTTATAAAACCAAATGCTTTAAATAAGGATTCTAGATCAATATTATTTAAATCTGGTTCTCCTTTAAAACCAGCGAACCAAGAAAGATTGTTTTTAAGATTAACACTTTGTTCTTTAGAATAAAACAATTTTATATAAATAGTTGCTCTGGTAATATTAATTGAATTTTTACTTGATTTAATAATTTTATTTAGCGATTGCTCTAATTGTGTTTGTTTTGGATAGTCACTTGGGATGCCGCACCATTTAAATAATAGTTCTTAGATTTCCTTTTTCATATCAGGTTGAGTTGATATCTAAGTATCTTCAATTGTTTCATTAATATCAAAAACATGTTAGATTGTGATCTGTCTTTTTTTGAAAACAAAATATTTCAAACCCACAGTCAGAATTGAGATAAATATGAGGAGAGTTAGAAGTACTGAAACCAACGAATTAGAGATCCATTTCTTTAGTAACGGAAATATGAAAGTTGAAACTTGCTGTGAATTTTTATTTAAAAATTGATTGAAGGAATTGAAGTGATTGATTGAGATGGATTAACTGAGGTGATTGGATTTGAAGTTGAAGTTTTTATACTCATGAATTAACACAAAGAACAATACTTCAGCGCTAATAATTAAGCTTAGAATTGAATAAATTCTGGTTCTTTTGTCTGCTTTCTTAATGAAATTTATAAATTTATTTTAGTATAAGAAAATCTAGTGTCTGACCAAAAAAATATAGTAAATTAATAAGAAGTAAGAAGTACGTTGAGCAACAAAAACTATTATTTATACTGAATCAATAAGCCCTATTAATAGTGTTTTAAAGAGTTAGCTGCTTGTGTGTTTTGTAATTCTGTGTTGTCTTTTATTTTTCTGTTAATATTTTTGATATTTGCTTTCAATATTTTTGATATTTGCTCCATCTTCTTTTTTGCAAATGGAGTTATTGTTGTAAAACACAATCAAAAAAAGAAAATATACAAAACTCGTGCATATGTTATACTATGCATTATATGCATATATGCACGACTTAGCTGACTAATTCAACCTTATTTTAAAAACTGATCAAATTGGAGAAAAAATATAAAAAAATAGAAAATAAAATAGAATACAATAGAATAAAATAGAAAATGCCCAATTAAACACAGCAGCAGATAATTGTCTAAAATGGTTTCCAAGTCAAAATGCGAAATATGTACGAAAGAAGTTTCAAAATACAAATGTCCAAAGTGTCAAATAGAATATTGCTCATTGGTGTGTTATAAATCCACTGCTCACACTCATCTGGAAGACAGTAAAGTTGGTGAAAACCAAATAAAAAAAGAGTTGCAAAAAGTCGATGGTCCTGTTAACTCTAGTGGTCAATTATATTTGGAAAATAGTGAAAAGATATCAAACAATAAACTGGTTTATCAGAAAATCTTGCAAGACGAAAAAATTCAATATTATTTGAAATTGCCTCAGCTACAAGTCCATTTACTTATCATTTTTAAGATCATGAATGAAATATCTTTAACAAATGAATATAACTCTGGAAATAGAAAAGAAATAGCTTCAAAGAAGTTGAATAGCTTGAGAATAGCTGGCATTGAAGAAAATGAGCTAGTTGAAGAGTTTTGTCAGTGTTTCTTAAGTTTATATCATAAATTTTTGCACTCTTAAATGAATTCCATTTAGTAAATGAAACGTTCCTGTCGTTTTTGTCTGAGGTTAAAAAGCAATTTGTTTGCAGAAACAGATATAACTTTGTTGTATTTGTTGAAATAGTGATAGATCTTTGTTTATTTTTTTGTCGTTGTTTTTTAGTTTTTTGCCTAAAATTACGAAATTTATTAATGTACGCAAAAAAAGAAATGAAAATCATCAGAGAGAACATAAATTTGAGTAAGAAAAAAATGTGAACATTGTGAAAGTAGTATGTATACTATAAATTATAAATACTGATAAAAAATTTAAAAAAAAAATAAAAAAACAAGATAATATAGAAAAGCTTAATAACTACGGCCAAACATGGTATAATTAACAGCCAATTTGCCACATCTAACACATTTTTGGCCTTCTTTTAATTCAGGTTGATCAAATGGAATACAAAGAGATTTGGCACCCATACTTGGAGCCTTGTCATCATGTTCAACACCTTCATCTTCTTCAGATTTTCTAGCAGAAGAATCTTTGATGTCTTCTTCACATTCCATAACACCACACCATGGTGCTAAGATAAGATTTTGACTCTCCAAGGCTTTAATGAAATCATCCCATTTGTTGCAAACAATTCTGTGAGAATCGAATTTAGCTTTAGCTCTGTCATATAAATCTTGTTGAATTGTGTTTAAGAGATTTGGAATTTTGGTTTCTAAATCATCAATATTGATGAAGGATTTAGCTGAAGTATCTCTTCTAACTGCAACGACAGAATTTTTTTTAAGATCTTTTGGACCGAATTCTAATCTTATTGGAACACCTTTTAATTCCCAATTGGAGAATTTCCAACCAGGTGAATAGTTATCACGGTAATCACCAGCAGCTAAAATACCAGCTTCTAATAATTTGGATTCAATTTTTTTAGCACCATCCAAAATTGCATTTTCTTCTTCTTTAGTGGTCTTTGAAGTTATACCCACTGGGATAACAACAACTTGGGTTGAAGCTACTCTTGGGGGTAAGACCAAACCTTTATTATCGGAATGGATCATGACCATGACACCAATAACTCTGGTTGAAAGACCCCAAGAATTTTGCCAGACATATAATTTTGGCTTATCAGAACCTGAAGGGTCTTCAACTTGAATTCCAAACATTTTAGAGAAATTCTGGCCAAGACAATGAGAAGTGGCACCTTGTATACCTCTACCGGTTGCAGGAATAAAACTTTCGCAAGTGGTTGTAAATAAACCACCAGCAAATTTTTCCTTTTCAGTTTTTCTACCTTTAATAACAGGAACAGCTAATAATTCTTCATAAATGCCTGCATAATAGTCTAAAATAGATAAAACTTCTTCATTTGCGCCATCAAATGTCAAATGAGCAGTATGACCTTCTTGCCATAAAAACTCTCTCGTTCTTAAAAAGGGTTGAGGATGTTTGAATTCCCATCTAACAACAGAATTCCACTGATTTAGTTTTAGTGGCAAATCCCTATAAGATCTGATCCATTTGGCATAATAAGGATACATGACAGTCTCTGAAGTTGGTCTGATAGCAATTGGCTCTTCCAATTCAGATGAACCAGCTCTGGTCACCCAAGCAACTTCGGGAGCAAAACCTTCAATATGATCTTTTTCCTTTTCCAAGACTCTTGAAGAGACAAACATTGGAAAATAAGTGTTCTTAACACCCAATTTTTTGATTCTAACATTGAAGTAATCTTGAATAGTTTCCCAAATGGAATAGGAAGCAGGTCTCATGATATAACAACCCGAGACATCATAATATTCTAGCATTTCACCCTTTGTCAAGACTTGGGAATACCAACCCGGAAAGTCCAAGTGTTTATCAATAGTTATACCGATCAATTTGGCGTCTTCTAATTTAGCAGCTTGAACTTTGGCTTGTTGAGGCTTGGGAGCATTGAAATCAACGACAATTGAATCTAAATTCAATTGAGTGATGTAACCGATGTAATCCGATTTTGAAATAGATAATTTGGCGGATTGGTTTTGAACAATCAAGGAAGAAGCATCGTCCAAGTTAGATAGATTGGAATCAATGACAATTTTAAGCTTTTGCTTAGTTTCAGCTTCAATTGAGGCCAAATTGGCGATTGAAAATTCCTTTGCTGAAATGTAAAAGATTTGGAGACAAAGTCCTCGTTAGCCAAACGAACATCCTTTAATTTGACAGCCTTGGAGATGATTTTGGAGTCTGTTTTGGTGGAAGACAAGGCC
>JAKTTS010000146.1:0-30855 GCA_030560485.1 Ascoidea tarda (nom. inval.) | reverse complement strand
AACAATAACAATAACAATAACAATAACAATAACAATAACAATAACAATAACAATATTCAACTTAATGCTAACCTCAATAATGAAAATTTTCATCGTGATAAAATCAATAATGATTATACTGACTTTTCCTTAGACTTGAGCATGAACGAAGTTTTCAAGTATCTAGATGAACATAATATCAATAATAATACAATCAACTCAACAAACAACTCAATAAACAACTCAATAAACAACTCAATAAACAACTCAATAAATTCAAATCAATTATTTAATTCAGTGATTGATTCATCTGAAACAAGTATCAATAATAGTTCAGTAAATAATAATGAGCTGTTTTCTCCTTTTAATATTCACCATTTTCAAAATAATTATAATTCAAACAGCTTATCTCATGTTAATAACAAAAATTTAAACAACTATAATAATATCAACAGTTCTACTTTAATCTCATCAGACAATCTTCCTGATGTCTTTTTCACTCCCTTATTATCACCAGCTATCACTCCTTTAGAATCACAATTAGTTAGAGGTGCGACTAATCCTTTAAACAATAACAGTCAGAATTACCTTAATAGTAATAATATTAACAATAAAAACCCAAATAATATTACAAATACCTTTGTTCCTTTGACTTCTCCTGCTATTCAAGCTTTTAAATCTCCAGCTTTATTTAATAATAATCATATTCGTTCAAATCAGCAATCTTTACAACTACAACAACCAGACTCAGCTCCAGACTCAGCTCCAGCTCCAGCTCCAGCTGCAACTCCAACACCACCACCTCCTCCTCAGCAGCAACAACATCAACATCAATTTTTGTTTTACAATAATAATGCAAGTTCATCAACAACTTCTCTATCTTCTGTATCAAACAAGAGTATAAACAAAATTACGAAAAGAAAAAGTGCAACTTTTACAAAACACTCACCAAGACTACTAGCATTTCAGAAAAAACCACCATCTATAGCCAATTTAGAAAATGATAATGCAGTTAATAACTTTCATTTTCCAAACAACCAAAATAATCAAAATGGTAATTTAGAAAATGCAAAAAATTTAATTAATAATACCAATACTAATACTAATACTAATACTAATACTAATACTAATAATCCAAACACAGTTTTTTCAACTCCTGCCACAATTATGAACTTTAGAGATAGAAAAAAATCTTTAACTTTATTACCAAAGAATAATTTAAACAACAATGGTAATAATGTGAATATGAATATGAATATGAATGTCAATAATAAGATAATTGAACCGTATCATAATACATTTCAAATAAGTAATGAGTATTATGCCCATGATATCAATGAAAGCCCAATTTTATTGCCATCATCAAGTCAAATGGATACGTTTTACTTAATTACTTCATCAAAGTCAAAGGCTTATTCAAATCTCAATAATTCAAAAAGAGACTCGCACAAAGTAGCTGAACAGGGAAGAAGAAACAGAATGAATAATGCAATTATCGAGTTGGGCAACTTGATCCCTCAAAATTTAAAGGATTCTGTTGCAATTCCAAGCAAAGCAACAACAATAGAGTTGGCGTCGAGTTATATCAGAATGTTGACAAAGGAAATCAGCGAATTGAAAGAGAAAAAAAGCCAAATAAACCTGAATTCTAGCAGCAAATCTGAAGCCAAAAACAAAGCCAAAAACAAAGCCAAAAACAAAAAGAGTGCTTCTGTTGGAAATTCCAAAATATCTAAATCAAAGGAAAACAATCACGTAATAGAAAATAAAATCAAAAAACAGGATAACAAAACTATCAAAAACGAAAATGACGAGATAACAGCTGGCGCTAAAAACAGTGTCGCTGATAAGAACAGTAGCAAGTCAACCAAAATTGCCACCAAATTGCATGATAACAACGACAGCACCAGCAGCAGTAACAACACCACTCATGAGCAGCACTTGGACGAGGAAAGGACAAGGCTCTGCTCAAGCGACGAGGGCTCTGTCGAGACCATCAAAGAAGACAGCAAGGGAACCAACAGCCTGTGAGTTTGCAACAAGCCATGTCTAGAGACCTTCTCTTGCACTCTCTTCCGTAGATAAACAGCTACTCTTCCTCTCTTCCTCTTCTCTTCTCTTCTCATACACATCGCTTATCGATCGCCAACCCATGCCCGTGGTGCGTCCTCTGCGCAACACCACGCACATGCACGCATGAACTCGCACACTTCTGCTTGTGCCAGCACCGGGGATTGTGCCGCTCCCCCAACGCTGTTTTCTCACCTCTGAAGGTTATCAGAATAACGTCAAATCTTCACTCAACTGGAAAATATGATGCTACTGGTGCCTGTGTAATATATATCTCTGTCCTTATCCCTCTGCCACAGAAACGGCTCCAAGCTCTGCCCATGTTCAAGAAGTCCTACCAGCTTTCGGTTGTGCTAGATGCCAGAGAGCGTCCTGCTGACTCCACGTACAACAGCAATGTCTACACCAACAATGACAGCTTATCGGGAACAATTGTCTTGACTGTCGCCAAACCTATCAGGATCAACACTTTGGAGGTGTCTTTTGTTGGTCATGCTGCTGTTGCTTTGTCTGAGTTTATCACCACAAATAACAACTCCAACAACATTGTTCTCTCTGGTCCTGCAAACATGATCAATTACGATAACAACTTCCTCAATGAGAACATAATTCTTTTTCCTCCTAATGACATGAGATCTGCTTTATCTGTTACCAATGCTGACTCGAAGGAAAGCGAAAATTACCTAGGGACTCCTGAAACAGCCAATTTCATTGATAGTAACAAGAAATACGATTTCACTTTGAATCCGGGAACATACAACTACCCCTTCTCCTTCAAGATACCTGTGAAGATCAACTCCATCCCTAATGAGCTTTTACAATACAGAAGTACCTTTTTAACCCTAGACACCGAGTATTCCACTGTCAATGATAATGATATGTTTCACTACTTGCCCCCTAGCCTTATATACACAACCGATGACTCCTTCATCAAGATATTATACTACTTAAAAGTCGTTTTGAAGAGAGCCTCCATTTTCAAATTGAATAATAAAATATACAAGCCTATAAGATTCAGACCCAAAAACTTGTTTCTAAACTACGAATTTCCTTGTCCTGAAACATCAATCTCAAAATTTTATTTTCTCAATTTATCGAAATACTTGCCCAAAGATCACGATCGCAAGCTCTACCATATCAACGAATACCTTTCCTCTATTCACAATTCAACTCTACTTAATCCAAGTTTCAATTTGCAAATCAAATTCACCAACAATCTAAATTCTCGAATATTTAAGCATTTTGATCCTTTAAATAATAATTTTAAAGTCAACCTCTTATTTAAAATATCAAACCAATTAATAGACACATTTAAAACTTGCGACCTTATTGACGTTAAAAATGACTATTACCTATCTTTTAAAAATCTTTTCATTAATGCAATTAAAATAAACCTAATCTCAGTAACAACCTTAAAAGTAAAATATGTAAAACAATCAAGAAATTCCTCTGTTCCAATTTATTCTAATGATCATCTAAATCTCCCCCTAACAAACATGTTCAAAATATACACTCAAAATGGGGATTCCTCAACTAATCCCGAAGATGCTCTCGACCCTTCTTCTTTCACCAATTCAAATGTCTTCAAATTCGAAATTCCTAATCATTTCTTTGAAAACGAAATAATCAACTGCCAAATACCCTCCTTTTTAGCTAATGACGTCCAAAGAAAATACAAACTAATGGTAGCAGTAGATATATCAAATTTAGAAGATTTGTCTGATTATAAAATTTATAAAAATAAACCAATGCCTGATCTGTCTCAATGTTTTATCTTAAAATATCTATGCGTTGGTAGTGACATAGTTTTGATAAATAACGAACCAAATTCTATTTACTCTACAGAAGAAATTCATGATTTATACAATCGATTAAATATTCAAACTCATTATCAAAATGATGATGACTATTTACCAAGTTACGATGACAGATTTAACGATATCTTAGTTAACCAAAGCCAACATTCATAATTTTGAAACAAAAACAAAAAATTTACTATCGATTGGTTGGTTTTTCAATTTATTTTTGTTTTTTTATTTTTTTATCCTTCTCTCAAAGTCAAAAACTTTGTTTCATTCATAATTCATTCTTGTCTTATTCCTGTTTTATCTTTTTTATGTTCTTTAAGCCTACATTTATATTTCATAATGTCTATTACATTTGAAAAATAGATTTAATCATTAATGCCTTTTTCTTTTTGTTTTATTTCTTTCTTGTTTAATTTTTAGATTCCAAAAAACAAAAAACAAAACTAAAACAAAAAAATATTATATAAAGCGATAAAAAAACTAAATTAAATTAAATTAAAAAAATTACGTAACCCAGTATTCCTGAAAAACAAAGTTGAGCAACTAAAAGCAATATATTAGGATCTCCTTTTAAAATAACCACAAAAACACTATCACCATAAATATAAATATACAAAAAAAGACCAATTAATAATTGATGATCAAAAATTAAAAAAAATGGAAACTAAAATAAAATAAAATAAAATAAAATAAAATAAAATAAAATAAAATAAAATAAAACAAAAAAAAATTTGAATTTCATAAATTTCCATCATTATCATTAAAACCAATTTCTGGAAAAACTTCTCCAAGTATTTCATCAAAAAGTTCATATATTAAATGATTATTCAATATCTCGTTTTGAAGCATTGAATACACCTCAAATGCTGCATATTTTGAATTAGACATTCCAACAATTGTTCCGGCAAAATCTGTTATAATTGTTTCTAAAAGAATTTTAGCTTCATATTTTGCATGCATCTTCTCAATTTTTGTTCTTTCAACTCTACTTTCATCATCCAAGAAGAATGTATTTTTAGGCCAAAGTGTGTCTTTGAACATTCCTAACAAGTTCATAACCTGTAGTTCATTTTTATACAGTCTGAAAAATTCTCTCGTTTTTTTCTCAATTGTACTTCCCAATAGTTGTTGTAAAATTACTAAAATTGCTCTTCCTCTAATCCAGCTATTGGAGTGTCGCAAACCAAAAAAACTTAAAAACAAATCACAAATTGGTTTGACAAAAGTGGTTTTATCTTCCATATAAGATTCCAATTCGTTTTGCATAGCATTAACTTCTTCACTATATTGATTAATATTAGCTGAACCAGACTGCTCGTTATGAATGTTGTTGGGATTTACAACACCACTATTCAAATAGTCTAGCCCGTTTATGATACTATTGAATAATTTGGTCGTAACATTTTCTATTGTTTTACCATTGAATCCTGTCGAATGTATATTTGTAACCTCAGAATTATTATATGCTTCTTTCAAATTGTAAAGAGATTTCTTCTTAAATATATCATTGTTAAAATCTTCTGATGATAAGAACAATCGAAACGCTCTGTTTTGACAAACTTCTGGAAGCTTTAATAAATCTTGCAAATACCTTTCAAGAAGCTTTCTTCTGCTTTTAATGACAAATTCCTGTTGAATCTTATTTAATACTAAAACGTTCTTTTTTGGAAATCTCAAGTCTTTCACATTTGGATACATTTTTTTAAAATATTCATGTAGTTTGTAAAATTGATTGAATCTTCTTGCAACAATCCAGCCTGCTGTGACTGTTTTATTATCAGTTGATAGTTTTTGAACTTCTATCATATATAAGGTAAACTGCTTTCCGCTTTTATCGTAGTCGTTTATACAGGACTGAATAGAAACTCTGGATTTTCCATACAAACTATTATCATTTTCCTGAACAATATATTGCTGTTTTTGAAGTTCTTTAATATGGATCTCTCTTTCTAAACTCATTTTGGACTTTTTAAGAATTCTTAGCTCAGTAACATTATTAGTTAATTCTGCCTTTTTTAATAAAGGATTAAGAATGACCATTTGCTTATTCAAATTCTCAATATCATTAGCTAGCTTAGTTATTTCCTCTTTGAGACTAAGATCACCAGGCGCTGCAAGATGTAATTGGGTTGACTCAACATCACCGCTTTCAGCACTTATGACACCAGACATTATAGACTCACTATCATCGGTTTCGTCATCATTTAGTAGTAACTCATCAATCATCATTGATTGAAGTTTGGACCTATCAGTTGTGCTTGCTAATCTTTCATTTTCGAAATTGTGTTTGTCAGAGTTACTGTTTAAATTATTGTTATTGTTATTGTTATTATTATCATTATCATCATCATTATCATCATCATCATCATCATCATCATCCAGATCTTTATGTGTGTTAACTAAATTTAAGGTACTTTTAGTTTCATTTGTGACAGTCTTATTTCCTGTTGAAATAGTCATGTTATCTCTAAATTCACTTTCAAACAATTCTGAGTTTTCATTCCCGAAAATAGTATCATATTCAAAATCATTATTCAGCGATTTCGAATTACTACTGGATTGGGATTCATTACTTTCAAAACTTTGAGTTTCGGATGGTTTCGAAATAGATTTTTTCTTTGAAGTGGATTTTTGTCTTTTAGGTAATAAATTTTTTTTCAATGAAATTGCATCAAAATTATCAGTATTTTTGACGATTTCAGTCAAAGCATGCTCCATTGCATTTATAACATCTTCGCTAACGTTCTTTTCATTCTCACTGTTGTTTTTACTACCCATACTATTTCTATTACTATTTTTATTGTTTAAAAGAGGATTGTATTCAAAATCGTTATTTTCATTGAAATATTCATCATCACTTTCAATTGTTGCATATTTTGCAACATTCATTCTTATTATAGAATCGTTAGAATTAATTATACTTTCATTCATCATACTATTTGAATCGGAAAACATAAATTTGCCACTATCAGAAGCTAATAATTTTAAAAATATATCCGATTTTTTGAAAACTGGTAGATCCTTTTCATCCATCAACTTAAAGGCTTTCAGTTGCAAATAAAGAACAGAGCTTCTAGCTTTTGTATAAAGATTTTTGAGAATTAAATTAATATTTGCTACTATCTTATACTTTGAACTTTCATCTAAAGAATTTAATATTTGGTTATACTGGGCAAATACTTCAACATTCTGATATATTTGATTCGTGATATTTAAAATTTTTTTGTTCGAGGGATTTAAAAAATAGGTGTTAAAAATTAAAATAATGTCTTGGAATGAAGCCTGATTTCGTGAGAAAAAGTTAGAAAAATCACTTTCATCATGCACTTTTAAAGATTTCTTTTTCAAGTATCTTTCTGGAAAGTTTAAAAGAGATTGATTATCATTATTTTCAATGGATTCAATAATTTTTTCCACATATACATCATCATCTTCTTCAAATAGTACATTAAAGTCCTCTGTAGTTGGATCAGCCTCAAGAGGATTTTTGATCCCATTTACAATCAACCAAAATTGAAGAAGCATCAATCGATCTTTTTGTTCCATAAACTCCATAAAGAAAGATAAAGAAGACGGGTCATTTAAAATGCTCATTAATTTCAAATGCTCTCTTGGATCTTGTTTCATAGAATTGTTGGTTAATAACATATTCAAACTTGATGAATAACTTGAATTTCTTTTCATGTGCATTGGAGAAGATATTGAACCATTTTCTAGTTCTGAATCAAATCCTAACATCGCCGGGTTTGTATTAGAAAGTTTCATGTTATTTATCAATTCAGTCAATCTATCATTAATAGCATTTCTAGCCAAACCAAGTCTCTCAATATATACTTTTAGTTTTTCATCATAAATTTGGTTTGTGCTATTCTTGTCTCTATTAGATCCACTTATTGCATTAGGTAATTCTGTTTTTTTTATTTGAGAAGCAGCCAATCTTTTGTTTTGCTTTCGCATAGCAACATTTAATTGAACATTAATGTAATACTTTAGTTGCTTCAATTCGGAAGAAGAAGAAGATTTGTTTATTCTCTTTAAAAACTTTTCAAAAGAAGATTGATAAGTTTTCATTGTTATCTTATAATCCAATAAATTGACAATTCCCGAATCATCATTTTTATTAACCGTTCCACTATTTAGCCCATTATTTGAAGAAGATTGTTTGTCATTTTCAGATGGTCCCTTTGAATGTTCTTCTAGTGCAGCTCTTAACTGGATAACTTGGCTTCTATCTTTTAATGTCTCGCCAACTGTTTTAACAATCATTTGATTCCAAAAATCTGCTTCAGTAACAACATCCAATGCTGGAAATATACAGCAGTTTGCTAAAATTTCCCTAACCAAGATAATTGTTGGAGGTGATTCGCATATTTGTTTTGGAAGTAAATAGGGTAGAATTCGGCTTACTTTATTTCTTAACCATTTCTTTCTATCGATTTGATTGAATTTTAAAGAATTTTTACAGTTATTAACGGCTGGATGCAACTTTCCTCGATTATAATTTAATGCCACAATTAAATCTAATTCATTTGTGTCTGTCAATGCTTTGTTTTGATATGCTTGAGATTTTGAGCTCATTAAAAATCTATGAGTAGCGTTTGATTTGCCACCTTTAACTAAGCTCTCAGCTTGCACAAATTTTGTAAAATGATCATCAATAATTGGTAATAATCTTAAAATCACTAAATCTGCAAATTCAACATTGGCTAATCTTATTTTAAATACTCTTATTGCTTGATGAATAAGTAGCTTTAATTCATTAATAAATTGGTCATTATCGTTGAGGTCGTTAACGCTTTTATTTATATTCGAATACCACTTTAATACGAAATCCCTTAAAATGAAGTTAATAATGTCATCTAGCGTATCGGATATAATAAATGAATCAGGAAACATTGGTTGGTCAAGCTTGGGATTTTTATAGTATAGTTTGTTGATTTCCATATTCCAATTTTTTTTTTTAAGAAAGGCAAATTTGGGAATAGAAATTTGAGAATCGCGATTAGAAAGAAAAAATGTGTCATTATTGATTCTGTAGTCATCGCTGGGATTAACTAGAGACTTGTACTTTTTATAAAGGAAGCAACAGATAATTAGCCATGATGTGGATAAAATGAAGGATATTCTAAAGAAATTAGCATAAAAAAATTTTAAAATGTAAAAACTAAAGAGAAATAGGAAAATTTTGGAGTAATTCAAGGATTTTAATTGAGGGATTATTGTGTGTAGAAAATAATCAATCGACACATTTATGTAGTCTTTCACTTTTCTGTCATAATTGGGGCCATTGTTGGATCTAGATAGATTGGTAGGTTGGGATTTGGTTGTTCTATCGTAGCTTGTGAGAGAAGTTGGAGTGAAGGCTGTAGTCAGTGTATCTTTCACCAAGGCACTATTCTGCTGAGTGCTCATTTCCACTGATAGCTAAGAGCAATAGTTGGTAGATCGTAGGCCCTGTTTTGAGACTTGTTGCTGGTGTTTGATTTGGCATCCTTTTCAGATCAGATCTTGTTGGATTTTGTTTTGTTGACAAAAATCAGCTAACCCTGCAGTTTTGGGGGGTTAATGTGATGCTTTTTAGGGTTTGGAGCTGGATCAACCCAAAAAGTTTGCAGAAGCGGGAGGGTGGCAGTTAACAGTTTTTATAACAGTGTATTATATTGGTAGCAAATAGGGTAAAAAAAAGAAATAAAAAAAAAAATAAAATAACGAAATAAAATGAAGAAAAACTACAAATCTCTGATCTATATATATGATACAATAAAAAACATCATGTTCAAGTTAGCTTGTCTGTGGGTGGACCTGGCAAGTTATCTTTGTTCTGGTCAGCTATCAAATAATCCTGAAATAATACACTTTTTCCTTTTTTCTTTTTGGTATCTCTGTCGTCTTTGTATGTATTGTCTCCCTCAAGATCAGTGAAGGGACTTATGCTTTCAACCTCATCGCTAGCACCAAGAAGATTTTCAGAAGAACCGTCTTCAAAGATAACAGAACTTGTGTTTTCTTCGTCAACAGGAGTGTATCTGTGATTTCGATCTTTCTTAAGAGCAAACCTATCAAACGACCACATTTTCTTGCCATATAATCTTTCTCTTATGGTATCGAAATAAACTTTGCTGTAGTCATATCCGCTGTTTAATTGAATTGTAGCCTTAACCATTATAACATGCAAAGCTTTGCTGGCTTTGTTGACCAAAGTATCGTCAGTAAATGTGAACTCATTATTTTCATCAAGACGAATTTGTCCATATCGAGCATAGTAGTAGTATCTGTAAGCAATGTAGAATACAACAAAACTTCCAACCAAAATAGCTGCAATTAAAAGAATCAACTTTAAACCCTGCAATCCTCTTTCATAAATCGAAGCAAAGGCTTCTTCTCTTCCAGGACAAGGCATTGGATCCACTTTATCAAACTCATTCCCCCCTTGACAAGTGGTTAATGGAATACGTCTATAGCCAGTTGGAACCCAATATTCAATAGCGTCTCTATTTTGCTTGCAGTATTGGGAGTGATCTGGAGGTGAATATCCCGTTATCAATCTACACTCACCATGCTCATCACGATAATAATTAAAATCACACTCATAATCCTGTCTTGTACATGTACAGTTTTTAACGATGACATATGGGTCAGCAATAGAATCACCGATATAACATTCCTTGTTGGGTAATTTTCTATAGTATTGAGTTTCATGACCAAATAGACAATTACTAGACGAAAATGGATGTTTTGGAGACCACAATTCAAAATCATCATCATCTGGATTTCTTAAATCTAGATTGCATTTTCTCTTTAATAAATTAGTGAAATCAACTTGGAACACCTGGGATCTTTCACCACGGCTGGTTGGCATAGTTGTGAACAACAAAAACTTTCTTGAATTATCCAAAGGAACTGTTGCAATGTCATTAACAACAACTTTTTCGGTAGTAAATTCATATGAATTCCAGGTATCACCTTCATCAATAGTGTAGTAAATTATATTTGTATTATCCTGTTCCGCTACCAAAGCGATAATGGTACCTTGGTCGCCATATTCCCATTGATAAACTCCTTTTTTAATTTCCTTCCATGTCACACCTCCATCCTTAGTGATAAATGTGTTTCCTTCATAAAATGGATCTAATGAATCACCAACATTACCTACACCAATCATCACGCCAGTGGCTGAAGTGGATGAAAATGTGTCTCTATAATCTCTTCTTTCGGTAAATCCATGTAAGTGCAAAGAACATTTTTCTAATGGTTGACCAGTACACTTGTATTTCTTATTTTCTGAATCAACACTGGGTGGTTGAATATAAGACCATTGAGCGCCATCGTTATGCGATATCATTGATTTTAGACTTTTCTTTGCTCCTTTTCTTGCTTCCTTATAGTTTGCAACAATATTTACAACCACAACACCCTCTAATGAACTTATTTGCTCAAAATCAACATATCCAGCAGAATTCCTGTTCACGTAGTTTTGAGAAACTATAAAGTAGGTACCGTTAGAGTTCGATTTTAAAAGTGTTCCAAATTCAGTGCCTTCTCTTGAATTTGTAGTAACATGTAAGGATATGGCTTTTGACTTAGCTCCCAAAAGAGTATAAGTTTTCTTTTTGTTCATATCAACATTATGAGGGAAAAAAGTCTCTGCAAAAGTCTCTCCATCCATTGATACAAAAGCTTTAATTTCATCATTATCTTTCTTTCCTTCAGCTGCAGCAAACACAAATCCGTCAACAATTGAATAATCTATCAAGTTTTTCACAAGAGATACTTGGTTGTATTTAAAGAAATCTGTTGAAGCAATCAATTCTTTATTTTGACCACTATTACCTTTTTTAATGCAATATATTAGCATATCAGAAGTTGGAAGGTTAAGCTGTTGAATAAAAGAACATCTTTCAACTCCTTTTTTAAGTATTTCCCATCGTTTTCCATAAGATCTCGACACATAAGAGTTTGTTTGACAAGTTAAGGAGTTGGCATTTTCGCAACCTGTTTGACCAGTCCAAATCAACCACGATGGTTTCTTTGGATGAAAAGAGATTGGAAATGTGCCAGGAATATCAATAGAAGGAGTTCTAAAAGACTTCCAATTATCAGCTCTATCCATTGAATAGATAATTTTTTGATTTGTTGTCAACAAAAAGACGTGATTTGAATTATAAGGATTTAATTTAAAAGAAATAATTTCTTCGCCGGGAGCGATTTGTTCCCATGAAGCACCTTGATCATGGGTAACATAAGCCTCATTTTCACTTGTTAATAATACTATCGTTTCGTCTTGATTATCTTTAGTCACATCTCTTTCAAGATATATGTAATCTTTAATGGTTCCAGAAAATTGGAAGTTCAAGGATTTAATTTTACCATTATTCATAGAGTCAGTAGCTTCTTGTTTATCACCTTCAGCAACATCATGATTAATATCCTTTGGAGGGCCATTTTTATTATTCATATCAATTTCGTAGTTCGGACATCTTTTAACAACATCGCTATCCAAATTCAAACCTTTGATAGAGGAACATTGGTTTCCTGGGATCTTTCTGTAAGAAGGAGGCAACGAATATATTTCCGTTTTGCCATCACATTCTTTTGATTTTATACTTTCAAAATACAGATTATCGTTAGGAATGCATTTTCCGGATTGGTTATCTTTAGAAAAATCATAAGCACATTCATAATCTGATTCAACGCAAGGACAACTTTCTTGGACTACTTCAGCTTCATTGTATAACTTACCAACATAACAGTAGGATTCAGACTTCTTTCTTGAGAATTTTTGTTTGTAGCCCATGAAACACATTGATTGGCCATTTAAAGAAGGAACGTACCAATCTTCCATGTCATTCTCCACGCATTTTCTGTCAAATAGGTTATCAAAATTAACAGAGATGGATTTGTATTTTCCATTTGAAGTTTTTCCAATGATTAAAAATTTGGAGGAAGTAGAATCTGGAGTGGTTGTTAAAACCTTTGCGTAGATTGAATCTTTAATGGACACTTGTTTCCAAGTTTTTCCCATATTTCTAGAATATTTGATTGAGTTTGTTTCAATTGAATCTGAAATTGCGACAATGACTGAGCCAGAATCACCAAATTCAAATAAATAAGGACCATTCAAAGTTTTGGCCCAAGATAAGCCGGCATCATTGGACATATAGGTATCGCTGTAGTCATAATCTTTTAAAGAGGAGCCAATGTTTCCAACACCTAATAAGAGGCCTGGAACAGGACTTGAATAGTATTTTCCGATCATGTTGTTTGGTTTAAAATTGTCAGCTCTTTCAACGATAGAGTGCAAATTTAAAGAGCAAGAGGTGTCACCTCTACAAGATTGAAAATCATCATCGGAGTCCGATAATTTTAAGAAAGCCCAAGAATTACCATTATCAAAAGAAATCTTTGATCTGACAGTGGAAGATAGAGAATCGTCTAGGATGATAGACTGGCCATTTGAGACTTGATTAGAAAGAATAATGCCATCAATACTGGCTAATGTTTCATAATCAACATTTCCAGCAGGATCTCTGTTAGTGTAGTCAAGAATTTTATTGAAATAACCGGTGTCAAGGTTAGCAGAGAATAGTTGACCTAGGTTATCAATGCCATTAATTTTGAGATCGATGTGTAAGGAGTTAACAAAAGACTTTAAGATTGAGAAGGAATTTGATCTAAAGTTGACGTTTTCAGGTAGAGAGATTTCCTTCCAAGCCTTGCCATCATAAGAGATATAAATGAATAAGTTTTCAGTTTCTTTGTCGGTAGTTAAGATGTTGTGACCAATTGCAATTAAATAGTGGTCTACAGAAGTCAATAGTTCAATGCCAGTTATTAGAACACCACCTTCGGCGTTAATATGAGTGATATCATCTTGAAACCAATCTAGAGACTTTGCCAATGAATGGCCATGTTTATTGTCATAGACAGAGGAACAGATTACTGATTTTTGGTCTTCAGCGTTAATTAAATTTGTGGCTTCAGTGAAAATACAAGTATGAGCAGTGGTTAATTCTTTAAAAGTTAGGAAGCCATCTCTTGTGTAATAGAATTTTCTTGAACAGAAATCGTTATTCTTTTCTTTTTCTTTTTCTTTTTTGTCTGAATTGTCGTCTATACATTGACCAGCGAATAGAGCGTAATCCTGACGTTTGCCATGGAAAACAATAGAAGGAGATTGAAAAAAATTATCAGAAATATGAACAGGTTCAGGGGTTTCAATTTTTTTCCAAACTTTTCCTGCACTGATGGACCTGAATTGGTATTTTGAATCTGAGAAGGCGTAAACAATGTTTTTCTTATAGGGATGGACGACTATGAGTTTGATAACCTCATTATCGAAATTTAGTTTTTCCCAAGACTCTCCATCATTCTGAGAAAAGTATACCAGGCCCTCTAAGTCGTCCAAGTACAAGACGTTGGAGGTGTCTTCGAAGTAGATGATTTGTTTGGGGGGATTGGAGAAATCCTTTGAGGAGATTTTAGGGGAATAATCAGCATTCACTATATTGAAACAAAATACGGATAGAAGCAAAATCGCTAGATACGGCTTGAAACTACGATGTAGTAACTTCATGATTATTGTAATTTGTATTTTTGTAATTTTATATTTTGATTCATTTAAGGGAAGATATTAAATAACAAAAAAAGAGATACAACAAAGAGAATACAGTGACAGAAGAGATGGTAAAATGTTTTTATAGAAAGCAGATCAAACCAAGGAAAAAAAGCGAGGAACATAGCAGCAGGAAAGAAAGGGAAAAGGATATTCCTGTGCTGGAATTGAGCAAAAAGCATCATGTATCGCAAGCTCCAACCTTAAAGCTGAGAATATACAAGGTGAATCGGGTCGAACAGAGCACCAAGATCAGAGAAATCAGCGAAATTGAGCAGTATAAATCATTTTGTCCGTTTGACAGCTGGATCGGTGATTAGAGAAGAGGATGTAACGCCGATTTCTCCAGCCCACGAACCTTTAAGATTGTGTTTCACCCCCCCTCCCCCTCCCCTGGTTCAAACCCACGTACCTGGACTCGTTTAGTGGCTCACGTGGAAGCCGCGCGGGGAGGAGCAGCACTTGGCATGCGCCCACCGGACTAGTATGCTCCCATAGGGCTGGTCTAGTTACTGGCTAGCGCGCGGTTACCCTCTCTTCAGGTGTGGTTCTGCGTGCAGAGAGCTGTTTCTGTTTATTTGGCTGGGAGAAGCCAGATACCACTGCAACCACAGCGACATCGAAACTGATAAGAAACTGGTATCAAGGAGTCTTTTGAGCAATGCAATCAATACAAGTTCCATACTCTTCAGGCAATAGAACTAGGCGCTGCCCATAAGCGACAAAGGAATTGTTATCTTTCCACATGTCTAGCAGAACCTGGTAACCAAGGAGCAGCGGTGTGTTCTTGGTGAAGAAAAAAAGGCAAACTTTGGAAAAATAAATGCTTGGAAGAAGGACAATCACCACACTTTTCTCAGTTCCCGGATTCAAACGCTGTGGTACGTGGATCTGTGCGTGGGTCACAATCCATAAACAATTAAAAAGCCAACTCTTAACCAACTCTTAGCCAGTTCAAAACAAATTTTAAACTGCAAAATGCCTTTGGGTTTTGGTATTTCTTTCAGCAGCCCGTTTTGAAGAAATGATAAATTCAGAAACACGACGTGATTGGCTGTAGTGTTCTTGGCTGAACCTGTTCTGGATATATTTGTACTATCTTAAAGAATAGTTTTATATTCAGCCACTATACCAAGAAATCCACCCAAGAGCCTTAAACAGGTCAACCGCCAAGGACCCTGCGATCATCTTGGTTCTGCACAGCTGCGTCATTGGGCATGTGCTCGATCTCCCAGAATCGGATCAACCTTGAATTCCACTCACCACCAAATGCTCAGAGCTTTGGCACAATTGCAACTTTCGTGAGAAGCTTCCTTCAATCGCTATTCTTTAAAGTGCTATGGTTTTTCATCAGCTTACAAGAATAGTATTCTGTGTTTCACTCGGTATGTGAAAAAGGGTGCTGCGATTTATTTCAGGGAGCAAGACCCTCCACCTCTTTGAACCCTTAAAGCATTTATTCTCAGTATTCTGTTTGAATTTTCGGTTTCTTACTTTAAAATTTTTTGCTATGATTCATTGCGCTGTTTTGTTGAAACTGGTGATAGAGCACATACCAACTCGCAATCTCAATTACTATGGTAAGTTTTTTTTGTTTTTGAATTTTTAATAACTATTCTCATTTTACTGGTGATTGTGCTTTTTTTTTTATCTTTCAACTGAGTTTTTCTTTACTTTTTAGGATAACACCGTCGGTTTTCCTTTTTGGCCTTCAAGAAATAGCTTTATTGTGCTTGTTTCGAGTGTATAAATTGCTGCCAAAGCTCACTGTTTTTTTGCTTTTCTCTTTTTTTTTTATCATTTTAATACCTTTTACAGTTTTAATACCCTTCACACACATACTACATTACAATCCTCCAATACCATATAATTATATCTTATAATTATAACCTAGTTATACCCTAATCAGCTCATAATTATCTTGGAAATGTCGCACAATCCAAACGATTCTATTGAGGTCAATGTCGTAGCTACGATAGGTACTGTTTTTTGGTGTATCCAGCTTATTCCTCAAATTATTCGTAACTATAGAGTCAAAGATTGTACTGGTTTTCCTCCACTTATGATGATTTTATGGGCTATTTCTGGTATTCCCTTCTCAATTTACTTCTTTATGACTGATGCTTCAATTCCAATCAAAGTCCAACCCCAGGCTTTCACTGCTTGTGCTGTTATTGCTTTCACTCAAGCTTTGTACTACCCTCCAGTTTCCATGAAGGTAAGAAAGCTTTGCTTCTACACTGGTGGTTTTATTGTTGTTGGTGTTGCAATTCAAGCTGTTTGCATTGTCTTTTTAACTCCTGTCCATGAAGATGGAACAGAATGGCCTTCTATTATTATTGGTACTCTTGCTTCCGTTCTCTTAGCTTCTGGCTTAATTCCTGCTTATTTCGAATTGGCCAAAAGACAAGGAAGAGTCGTTGGTATCAACTTTATCTTTTTGTTAATTGATTGTGCTGGTTCTCTTCTTTCAATGATATCTCTTCTCATTGGTTCAATGGATATCATGGGTTTTGTGTTATATTTGGTTTTACTAGCTCTTGAAATCGGTATCTTTTTGAGTCATTTTATCTGGTGGTGCAGATTCAGATGGTTGAAAAAGGATAAAGTATCCGACGAAGAAAGTTCTCTGGAAGTCGTTCACGAAATTACAAGTGGTGATTCCAAAACTGATTTTAAACTAAACTCCAACTCAGATTCAAAACATGATTCAGCAGTATGTGAAAAACATGTTGAAATCTTTGAATCTGAAAAAAAGAATTAATCTTATAGAAGTTTAATGGTTTAAAGGATCTGGTGTTTTTTTATTTTTTTTTAATTTCCTGTTGTATATCTTAATTTTTTTGTTGCACATTTTTTTTATTTTCATTTTCATTTTCATTTATTTTCATTTAATTTCATTTTTTTAGATTTATTTTTTTAGATTCATTTTTTTTACTTACATTGTGTTTTATGGCGTTAAAAAGAAAAGTATTAAATTTTTTTTTATTTTATTTTCATCTTATTAAAAAATAATTTTTCTTCTTTTTTTCTTTTTTGATCTTTGATCTTCGATCTTTGGTCTTTGATCTTTTTGATCTTGATGGTCTTGATGGTCTTTTTAGAGCTTATGATATCTTGTGATATCTTGTTTTGTCTTATTTTATCTTGTTTTATCTTGTTTAAATTTTGCCTAGACTTTGCCTAGACCTTGTCTACTTTATTGTCTTATCCTGTTTTGATTTTTTTCAGACTCGTTATTATTTTGTTTTTATACATAAATATCAATACATGTTGGGTTAAGTTTTATAATCATAGAACAAAAAAAAAAATTGTATTCATTTGATTCAAAACTATCCGGGAAATTCTAATTATATATTCGTTATAATGGCCAATTCAAAATAAATAAAAATTTACATTTCTTAGTTTTTGGAATGAAAATCTTATCGTTATCATTATTAAAGATAATTTAGCTTTCCGAGAAAAGCATTGAATGAAATGTATTGAAAAACACGTGTAAATTAGAATCAGAGTTTACTTTATATCAGGTTAAATCACCCCTAGAAAATTGCGTTCACTTTGTCTTTTCATCCACTAAAACAGTTTCTTAATAAGCACGTGATATTAGAAAGCCGGAAAGCTATATTATGTTCTCTTTTTATCCGTAACTATAATTGGTTAATAGAACAACTAACAAATGATTTAGTAATTCTATTATAAATGATTACAATAAAAGTCGGTTAATTATTTGATTCTTTTTTCAGGGTTTAAATTGCTATTCATACTTCTATATTTGTGATTCCAAATATTTCTTACTATTCTGATTAGCTAAACAAACTGTTGCACGAGGTGTGGCCGGAAAACACAATCCGAACTCGGACATTCGTGAAGTCATTATGGTCCGTTGCCCCAAAACGAAATACATAAAACCTAACCAGTATGAAATGAATATTGTGTTTCAGCAAACAATATTTAATTCACAAATACGTTGATGAAGATTGCAATCCAAATAATATAAATATGATCACTAAATAGCTAAGTAGGAATAAAATAAAAGCAAGAAGAAAAGGAGAGAGAAGTCTACTAAGTCATGAGCACTAGAAGAAATCTCTACCCTTCCTTCGACGACTGTCAAGCTGACAGCATTCATGTCAAGAACACTGAAAGTGATAACAAAGAGGAACTCGATAGATCAACAAAGGTTTCCAAAATTAATGAATTAAATCAGAGAGTTGAGTTAATTGAATCGAATGTCACATCCAGATTCGATCGACTAGAACGAATGCTCAAGAGTGTGTTAACTCGTAACGAGCGGACGGATATCGGTTATTCAAGACCACAACATTTTACGGAATAGTACAAAGCACCTACATCCATCGAACCAACTCCGATTTTATTATTTGTGGGGAAATAGACAAGAGCACAAAGGGTTCATTTTCAAATGTGTTGAAGATGGCTTACTAATTTTCTATTTAACACTAGCCATCCTACTATATCAAAATGGTTTTAAAGGCTGCTATCAATTTCTTCTCTAACGCCAGAAAATATGCTGTTGTTGGTGCTTCAGCTAACCCAGGTAAATTTGGATTCAAGGTTTTACAATGGTATATCAACAATAAGCTACCTGTAGTTCCTATTAACCCGGTTACGAGTTCAATTTTGGGCATCGACTGCGAGAAATCAATCACTGAACTAATTGAAAAGAAATCATTTGAAGATGGAATAAGTATTTCATTTGTCACTCCCCCAAATGTAACCCTTAGTATTTTGAAAGACCTCCATGAAAAACTTAAAGATAGCTCAAGCTTGTTAATTAAAGCTGTTTGGCTTCAACCAGGTACTTTTAACGATGAAGTTCTTGATTATGCTAAAAACACAATCAAAATCGAAAATGTTATTGCTGATGGGTTATGTGTCATGGTTCTTGGTCAAGAAGCTTTAGACCAGCAGAGAAACAATTGAATCTTATATTTTATATTTTATATTTTATATTTTATATTTTATATTTTCGTATTTTCATATTTTCATATTTTCATTGAGTGTTCTAAAATCAATCACATATATCACTGAAAATTTTGATACTGTTTCCATTGTCAATTTCAATTTATTTTTATATTTGTCAAATCATGTTTACATTTTGATTTTATCTTTGCAATAAATTCTTCAATCCATCTTTATGGATATAAATACAAGTTGCAGTGTGAATGCATTAGTATGCTTATTTCATGTGACATTTTTATTTGTGGAAGTTCGAAATTTGCTCTGGCTTTTACAGAACGGTCCAAGAAAGTAAAGTTTTTTTTTGAATTTTTTTTTTGAGGTGAAATTTTTTTTGAATTTATAATCAAAAATAAGTTGATTAGTACATTTTTAACAGAGATATATAATAATATCATTTTATTAATTTGGATTTTCAGCTTATAAGTTGTTCTCAACTGAAATTCATATTGAAGAATATATATATATATATATATTGAAAGGATATACTAATTTTTTAGATATTATGTCATATACCCAATTGCCTTTAAATCATCAGCAAAATGCTGGTGTGGCAACAGTTCTCTGTTGCAACTGTGGTGTTCCAATGGATGGATCACAAGGATTAGTTATGTGTTATGATTGTATAAAATCAACTGCAGATATAACTCAAGGGATTCCAAGAGAAGCTAATATTCAATTTTGCAGAAATTGCGAAAGATTTTTACAACCACCATCACAATGGATCAGAGCAGAATTAGAATCTAGGCAATTATTAGCAATTTGTTTGAGAAGATTAAAAGGTCTTAACAAGGTTCGATTGATTGATGCTTCGTTTATTTGGACCGAACCACATTCTCGTCGTATCAGATTAAAATTAACAGTACAAGGTGAAGCAATGTTAAACACTATTGTTCAGCAATCACTCGAAGTGGAATTCATTGTGATAGCTGTACAGTGTAGTGATTGTGCAAGATCCTATACTACAAATACGTGGAGAGCAGCAGTTCAAATAAGACAAAAGGTTCCACATAAGAGAACGTTTCTTTATTTAGAACAATTGATTTTAAAACATAATGCTCATGTTGACACGATTTCAATCAAAGAAAATAAAGATGGGTTAGATTTTTACTATTCTCAAAGAAATCATGCTACAAAAATGATTGATTTCCTTAATTCTGTTGCACCAATAAAATCTAAAAAATCAGAAGAATTGGTGTCTCAAGATATTCATTCTGGTTCAAGTACTTATAAGTTTTCATTTTCAATTGAAATCGTTCCAATATGCCGTGATGATTTGGTGGTTTTGTCTAAAAAATTGGCTCATTCTTTGGGTAACATATCCCAATTTGTGATTTGTTCAAAAGTTACTAATACTTTGCAATTATTAGATCCATTTACCTTACAGATTGCAGATTTATCACCAAACGTATACTGGAGAAGTCCATTCAAATCATTAGCAACAGGGAGTGAATTACAGGAATTTATCGTTCTTGATGTTGAACCAGTTGGAGTGGTTAGAGGAAAATATGTTTTAGCTGAGATCACTTGTGCAAGAGATGCCGATATGGGTATTAATGAGAGTGAGTATTATGTCAAATCACATTTAGGTGCTATTTTGCATCCTGGAGACTCGGTTATGGGATACTTCACCAAGAACAGTAACTATAATAATGAGATTTGGGACAAGTTAAACCAAAACAACAATGCACCAGAGGTTGTTTTGGTGAAGAAACACTACCCACGGACATCGCACAAGGCCAAACACAGAGCCTGGAAACTTAAGAGAATGGCCAAGGAACACGAGGATATTGTTGCAAATGGTAACCAAGACTCCAGGGCAGCCAGACAAGAACAAGAGAGAATTGAGAGAGACTACGAAGTCTTTCTCCAAGAGTTGGAGGAGGACAGAGAGCTACGTCAAACCATCAACTTGTATAAGGCCCATGAGCCAGATGTACACAAATACAACGGTGCTGATGGCGACGGTGACGGTGATGATGAGATGGACGAGGAAAACATTCCACAGATCGATATAGACGAACTATTGGATGAGCTTGACGATTTGACGTTGCAGTAGATACAGAGTTTGCACATTAAACAAATATAATACACAAAGTAGTTGAGACCTTCCCAACGGCACTCCTTTCTCTATCACATGGAATTATGTTGCGGCCATTACCCGGTTCTCTGCATTTTTTTTCAACATTTCCAGTCTTTTTGGCTTTGGATCAAATGAAACAGATATATAAAGAGCCGTTGCTGCTCAGGCTGTATTCTTTTTCTACTATTTCCCTATTTTTCCTGCAAATGACGTCCACAAAGTATCCTTTGATTCTTTCTGATGCCTGCATATCGGTCCCCACCTTGAGGGACGTGTTGATTCAGATATTTCCTGACTGGAGCGTCTCTGAGATCACCATCAGGAAGCTCACAGGAGGCATAACAAACATGCTATTACAATGCCAGCACAAGAATCAGACTGTTTTGGTCAGAACATATGGCAAGAAAACTGACTTGATCATAAACAGAAACCAGGAGTTCAAAAATTTCTTGTACTTGAACAAACTAAATTTATCTTCAAAGGTGTATGCAAAGTTGAGTAACGGCTTAATTTATGGGTTCTTGGATGGAAGATCTCTAGTGCCAGATGAATTAACTAATTTTTTCCTATATCCTTTGATTTCTCAGAAACTAGCCTATTTTCATTATAAAACAAGAAATTTTCCCAAAAAGGACAGGCCGAAGGATATATATCTCACCATAAAAGACTGGATTGACCTCTTATCTTCCCCTGAAAAATTTGCCAGCACTGAAATTAATAATGATAACACCGACAGTGAAAGTGATTATGTTAAATTTTTTATGGAAAATTCAATATTAAATAACAAAAATTTATTGCAAAATAAGAATTCAAATAATTTAAAGGAAATTTTAATCGATGAATTAAATTGGTTCATGTCAATTGTTGAAAATAAATCCAGGGAAGTTATATCCCACTCAGATTTATTATCTGGTAACGTAGTTATAAATGAAAATCTATCTCATCTATATTCAGAAAATCACCAATTTCTTGATAATGATAACAATACTAATACCATTAATACCATTAATACCGCTAATTCCAAAATCGTCAAAAATAAGCAAAAATTCAACTTAAAAGACAAGAATTCAATTTATAATATATCATTTAATTCAAATCTTAAAATTGACAATATCATACTATCAAATGCAAACAATGACTTGATCTCCTTTATCGATTACGAATACATGTCAACTGCTCCAAGGGGTTTTGATATTTCAAATCATTTAATTGAATGGCAAGGTTTTGATTGCGAAACATCAAGAATACCAATTCCAATTAAAACAAACCAAACTCTAAGAAGATGGTGTATCTCATATATACTAGGCTATTTAAATATCAATTTTAATAACCCAAGTATTGATAACAGAATTTTAAATAAATTATTAGATGAATTTTATCCAAAAAATGAAAATTTCTTTGATCAGTTGAATTCTAAACAAAATGATCAAAATAGTACCAAGCCCAATATTAAAAATAGTAACAGCTTTTCAAATGGAACAAAAATCAATCTTTCGGATCAAACTTTTGATACTGATTTCAATAACAATTATAAAAATGTCAACTCGACTATAGATCAATTAATCGAAGAAATATACTACTTTTATGGGCTACCAGGTTTTTATTGGGGAATATGGGCTATAATTCAACACAGTATTTCAACAATTGATTTTGATTACTTGAATTATTCTGTCAACAGATTCAATGAATATTGGATCTGGAAAAAAAATTTTATTAATAATAGTCAAACTTACAAAGACAATTATTCTTTCAATGTTCTAAATAACTAAATTTTTTAAACCAACCAAATTCATTAGAGAAAAATCAACTAAAATCGTACCAACTATTACTAACCAATGTATCTTTTAATTCTGATTTCATTTCTAGCAACCAAGCAGTCTTAAATCCAATTCATTTTTTCTGACTGTCATTTGTATTTTTTTTTTCATGTTGTTCTTAAATTTTGTTTGTTTGTTTTTTCTCATTTATCATCATTTTTTTTTCCATTAGTCATATACGACTGATATTTAATTTAATTATTTTTATTCATTTTGTTCTCTTTTTTGTGTTCACCTTTATAGATTTTTCAATCAATGCTTGTTCTCCACTTCCGACTATTTCCTCGGCACTTTTCCGACAACCATTGCTGCGTGCACGTGCATACGTCGGAACTCCCCTGAAACTGGCAGAAGAACCAGAAACAGCATTCTTTGCCATCGCTGCTGTTTTTGCTTCTCCTGCTTCAGTCTCACTGTAGCTATGATTCATTCAGTATTGATATGTACGTTTTTTTGATTTGATTTTCGGTAATTGCCACATCTTTTGCTAACTCTCTTTTGTTCACAGTTAATAATGATGGTCTACCTCGTTTGCTTAAATTCTATACTCCAGTAGACATATCGACTCAAAGATTATTGTTACGACAAGTTCATCAATTGGTTTCACAAAGACCTTCAGATCAATGCTCTTTTTTAACACCGCCTCCTTTATTAGAGGGTTACGATGATATTCGAGTCATTTATAGACACTATGCTACACTATATTTCGTGTTTATAGTGGATGAGCAAGAAAGTGAGTTAGGTATATTAGATTTAATCCAGGTTTTTGTTGAATGTTTGGATCAATGCTTTCAGGAAGTTTGTGAGTTGGATTTAGTATTTGGCTGGCAAGTTTTGGAAACAGTTTTAGATGAGATTGTTCAGGGCGGTATGGTGATTGATACAAACATTTCAAGAATTGTAGCAGCTGTTGACGAGCTTAATAGTCAAAAAACTAAGAATTTATCATCAACAAGTTCATTTCCAAGCCCTTCAAGTATTTTCCAAGCAATGGCAAGGGATACACGAATGGGTGGATTAAGTTGGCCAGGTCGTTAAATTAAAAATCTGAATTAATTTAGATGATTTTAGATGATTTCTGATAATAAAAAAAATAATAATCAATAATAATCAATAATGTTGATAATATTGATAACAATTGTAAAATTATGTTTTTATTTTGCTTTGATAATACTATTGGCTAGTTTTTACTCCACAAATTATTTTGAAAATTAGAAATTAAGATTTAGGGTGATGATATTAAGATTTTAGGGTAATTAAGGAAAACACAAGTTACATTGCATAACGGTTATCAAATCAAAACTGTTTGTTCGATGTGTTGAATCAATGGACAAAAATAAGGTTTATAATTTCTCATTTTATTAGTAATAATCAAAATAACAATAATAAAACTAAAATGACCATGACCATAAACATAGACATGAACATGGAAGTGAAAACAAAAAAAGAAATAGAGATTAATTCATTATCTAATAAAGTATATAAAATATATAGAAACAAAAAATAAAAATAAAGAAACAAATAAATAAAATATAACCATTTTGTAATAAAAATTTATTAACATTAAACATCCAAATTAAAATTATGAGAAATCTTCGATAAATTTGTTGTGGAAATCTTCCCATCTCTTAACCCATGAGGTACCTGGAGCTAAGAAGGTAGTTCTAACGTGGTAGGTACCTTTCTTTTGGCCGAAACCAGAACCTGGAACAGCACAAATACCAGTGTTTTCTAACAATTGAGAACAGTAGTATTCATCAGGTTGTTCACCCAATTCAATAGCTTTTGCAATAGCCTTTTCTGGAATTGTGATCTTTGGGAACAAATACATAGCACCTTGTGGTTTGATGCATGAAACACCTTTCATATTTTGGAAACTCTTCCATAAGGAAGTGGCTCTTTCGTTCAAACCGTTGTGGATGTTTAATCTTTCAGTGTGATCTAATTCGTAAGATGATTCACCTTGGGTTGGTGGGTTGCACATCAATTCAACCAAACTTTGACCAGAAACAGAGGAACATAAAGAGATGGAAGCGAGTTTAAGAATGACGGCTTCAACAGCAGGGTCGAAACCAACCAATTCCATATAACCACCTCTTTGGCCACATTCACCAGAAACACCCTTTGAAGTAGAGTGTAGGGAAGCTAATTGGACATTGTCATATTTGCCATCTGGATTTTCCCTTTGTAAGACTCTCAAGACTTTTTTAAATGAGACGAATTTACCATTGAAGATGTTTTCTTGATAAACTTCATCAGCAATTAAGACGAAACCGTATTTGGCGGCAATTGTGATCAAATCTCTGATATCAGATTCTTCTAAGATGGCACCAGTTGGGTTACCTGGGTTAATGACCACTAAACCGTTGATTTTGATGCCCTTTTTCAAATTTTCTTCAATAGCTTGAGTGATTTGAATTGGGTCAGTTGACCAATTGTTTTCCTCATTTAAGTAATAAGGAATTGGGTTGGAGTTATTAAGAGCCAAAGTAGCGGTATAAAGAGGGTATTGTGGGATTGGAATTAATAAACCGGTATCGTTACCAACACATAAAGCAGTCAATAGGTAGTTAACAGCAGTAGAGGCACCAGAGGTTAAGAAGACATCGTTTGGGGAGGATGGTTCACCATCTCTTTTGGAGATGAAATCAGCTACTCTTTCTCTGATGTATTTAACACCTTGAGAGTTTGAATAAGCACCAATTGAGCCAATATTAGAGACTAAATCAGTGGCTCTTTGGATAACGTCAGCAGGGAAAAGTTCTGAGATGTTTTCGTTTTTCAATAAACTTGGGGATTGCAATAAAGACAAAACACTTCTATAGAAAGTTAAAGGCTTTTGGTCTAATTGCTGTGGGTTACCAATGTTACAGTTGATGACTTCTGGGAAGGGAACAGATGATGGATCTTTTTTAAGGATTTCTTTCAATTCTTCAGCCCTGGCAGCGATTTTACCACGAACAGCGTATTTGGCATTGATTGCTAAGGGGTTTAAATCATCAGTAGTTAATTTTGGTGCAGGTTTGAAGTTGAGATTGATTTTTTGTTGAGTCATATTGATAAGAGATTTGTAAAAACAGAAGAAGGTTGGAGGAAGTAAATATGTGGATATACTGGGGCGAAATGAAGTAGATTAGTAATAAGGAATATTAAAAAGCAGCCGTTGGGATGAAATGCAGAAAAAGCCAGAGATGATTAGAAGAAAACCAAGAACACCAAAGAAAAAAGGCAATTGAAGTGGTTTATATATGATTTGGAAGAGAGCTGCAAGTGAGCTAGAAGCGAGTAAAAGCTAGGAAGAAACAAAATGTTTATCCTCCAGGTCTTCACCAATTGTCTACTCAAAAAAAAACCCACCAAATTCCAATGAAAAAACGAAGAAAAAAAAATCAGACAGTGAAAAAAGTCAAAACCCCAAATTGTACGGACAGCACGGGTGTGCATCCAAGTGAGCACTCACTATCTGGCCGATCCGTGACACCTCTACTAGACGGACGCTCATCAGCAGCACCAACTGAAATCTGGGGTTTTTCGCAGCGTATGCTCTTGACACTGAGGAGATTATTCCATAATTATTCGCTGCCAGAAACAACGGGTAATGTGCCGGCGCCCACAACCACCACCGATCCAAACAGCAGGCAGTTGCTTTGTTGTGGTGTGCGAGGAAGGAGTGTTCGCAGGTCGTGCTTCTCCTCCATTAGCAGTGCTCAGCTCATCGCTCTCGTTTCTGGTTTCTTTCCGGGTTTTGGTGCTGGAGGTGTTGTGTCTTACTCTGCGTCCCGATCAGGCAGAACGCGCCACCTCCATCCCACTTTTCTTCCCAATGCAGACTGCGCGCTCTGCCGCACACTTACGCATGCAGTGGTGAATGTGTGCTGTGGTGTGTGTGTGCTGCGGTGATGTGCGCAATCTGGAATGCATCCGTCACAATGGAACGCTGTAGGTATATATTCCCGATCTGGCGAGCATATACTGCTCTGGCGACCTTCCAGACGTATAAGTGTTGGGTCTTGGGGTTATAATGCTCTGACTTCCTTTGGCCACTGCTTGTTTGCTGCGTCTATTCACTTAGCTGGCTTCAGCACCATCGCCAACAGCCTGACGGTTCTGGTGCTTGCGATTGTACTCTCTTTTCTTCCCACCAGGCAGCAATTTTATCCATTTCCACTGTTTGCTGGTCTCACAAACACAAATTGTTTCGGAGCATTTAAACAGTATCTTTTTAATCGCTTTTCAATAATATTCGTATTGGTGTTTGGTTCATCAACAGTTTCATGAAATTCCACAAACGAGTTCTCTGAATGTTTAGAAAACAACAGTTTGGCAGCCCTTTGCGTATTCTTTAACCTTTTGTCTTTAAGTTTCCTAATCGGTTTTTATTCTTTTATCCTAAAAACTTTTTCTTCCATCCTTTCTTTACTTATTCTATTACAATTAAACTTGGACTTATATTTCCTTTTAATCCAGCTGTTATAAAAACATTTCCACTAAACTAATCACTACCTTATCATTTAGTTATCTGGATCTATTGAGCTATTTTATATTTCAAATTGCCCTTTAACTTGTGTTTGTTATACTCCCGGTTTCTTTACTTGTTATATCCATTCAAAATCCTTCTCATTCTATAAGAACCTAAAATCATTTCAATTTTAAAATAGTTCAAAGAAGAAGATTCACATAAAACGCCAAACAGTTAAATAAAATTTAAAAATACTTTGCAAAGAAAAAAACTGTTTCAGATAATACTTTAAATACTTCAGATACTTCAGGTACTTCAGATACTTCAAAAAGCTTGTAAATTCAAAACACTAAATTTAAAAACTTAATTCCACTTTCTTGCTACTCTGCTCTATAAAATGGATAAAATTAAAACATCAAAACTCAATCATAATAACGATCTTAATTGGGATGATATCAAACATTCGTTGATCAGTTTATCACAAAAATCAACCAATAATATCATAAATAAATATAAAAAAAAACCCATCGCTATAAAAGATCCCAATATAAATAATAGCATTGATGACATCATTATCGATAATGTCAATAATGTCAATAATGTCAATAATGTCAATAATGTCAATAATAATAATATTATTATTATAGACTCAAATTGGAACAATCTTTTCCCCATATTTGACAACGACTTCAATCTTTTGAACCAATTGTTCCTAGATTTTGAAAAAAATTTAAAACATTTAAAAATCTATTACCAAAACTTTTCAAATTCAATGCTAATCAACTTGATCCATTTTAAAAATATAAACTCATTATTTTTCGATCTAATCAAACCAGTCAATTCTGCAACTTTATCAATTTACAACACTGCATTCGATAACAATAATCTTTCCCAAATTAATAATATCAATAACGAAATTCAAGATCAGTCCTTAAATTCAACGAAAATTAAAAACATTAATTTAGAAATTTCACAAAACATCGAGCCCATTATAATCAAATTATTGAATAAATTTTCAATCAAGTTTAATTACAATTTCAATATCCTATTATCTTTTATTAAATTTATTAAAAAAAAAATAAAAAAAAGAAATTCCCTATTAAATCACTTATCTTCTGATTTTAAATCCTTTGAAAGATACAAAAATAAATTAATTATTAAAAGCGTTCCTGTCGATCAAAACATTCAATCTAACATCATCAATTTTAAATTTAAACTACAATCTTCCTTACAAAGATTCCAAAATTTAAATAATTTAATCAAAAATGAATTGGATGTTTTCTTGAAATTATTTCAGATTTTTATTTTTCTCTCAATGTGCCAATTTTATACTCTACAAATTAAAATTTATTCTCAATTCAACAGCTCCTTAAACTTAATTAACAGTAACCTAATTAAACTAAAGGATGTTAATATTAATAATCAAAATTTTTATCAATTACTAGTTAAAAATTTTAAATTAAATCATTCACCAGCCGTTGATCTAATTCAAAACTTAAACATAGTTAATTTTAAAAAAAACTTTTTAAATAAATTGTCTTCTCCAATGATATTAAATCGCAACAGAAAAATCATCCAAGAAAATGATTGTAACAGTACTAATATTAGTATTGGTATTAATAACTATGATATATTTTATCATGATAATACTAATGATAATGATAATGATAATGATGAAAAAAATAATGAAAATCATAATAGTCATAAAATTAAATACTGCATCGCAAAATTTGATTATGAACCAAAAGAAAACGGAGATTTGAATCTGTTTAAAAATGAAAAAATCAAGATTATTGATGATAGTGATAAGTGTGGATGGTGGGTTGGAGAGAATGCTCAAGGTGTAAGAGGATTATTTCCTGCTAATTATGTTCAAGTTGAGTTTTGATTAAAGTGAAACAAAATGAAACAGAATGAAATAGAATAAAATAAAATGAAATAGAATGAAATAGAATGAAATAAAAAACCTAAAAAACCTAAAAATTTAAACTAATGAAAACATAGATTATTTTAATGAGCAATGAAGAATGAGATTTATAGATTTAATGTATAATTTAATAACAAATTTAATAACAAATTTTTTTTTAATAGAAATTTGTATAAAAAAAACAAAAAAAAAACAAAAAAAAAAAAGCATGAAAAAATGTATAATTCTATTGTTATATTATTGTATGTTGAGAGTTGATTGATCATTAGGAAGTTGGATCAGGAACCATTTTATTGATTAATTCACTCCAATTATCATCACTATTATTTATTATAGAGGAGGAGGAAGCATTTTGAAAATCGTTAACTATTATTGAATAGGGAAAAGGAGAGCAATCTGTGGAGTATATTGGAGGAATATCGTCGTAAGTTGATTCACTTGAGGATATTATTTGTAATAAAATGTTTTCAAATTCATTTGCAAAATAAATTAGTTCGTTTGAATCACTTTCTATAGAATTTGAGTTTGAATTTGAGTTAGAGTTGGATATTAAATGTGTTGTTAAATTTGAGGTTATATTTGAAGTTATATTTGAAATTAACTGGTTATCAATGTTATTCATATGTGGATCATTAAATATTGTGTTGAAATTATTATCGTCATTAAAGTTGTTGTATTCGTTGTAATTGTTACAATTAATATTATTGTTGTTACTATTGAGTAGAATATTATTATTATTATTATTATTATTATTGTTATTGCTGCTGTTGTTGTTATTGTGGATATTGTTGTTGAAGGATAAATTATTAATATTTAAAGTTAGATTATTAATTTCGCTTGGAGACTCAAAGTCAGATAAGACTTTTATTTTGATATTCCAAGTTTCCCAACATTCTTTATAATCTTCTTTTATTATTTTTAGGTTTTTGTCGTTATTGGTATCAGTTACATTTTTCTCATTGGAGTTATTAGGGTTAGTGGTATTATTTGAGGATGTTTTATCATTGGAAAGGAAAGAAGATGGATCATACAACTTTGTTAGTATATTCCAATTGCTCTTTGACTTTGATTTTGATTTGTTAGAGTCATTTTTATTGGGATTGTTACTCAGAGATCGGAAGAG
>JAKTTS010000145.1:0-30857 GCA_030560485.1 Ascoidea tarda (nom. inval.) | reverse complement strand
TTATTATTATTATTATTATTATTATTATTATTATTATTATTATTATTATTATTATCGAAACTGAAAAGAGAATCAATTTGTAAATTTAATTCAACACCGCCAAATTTATTGGTTTTCAATTTCAACAGATTATGTTTCAATTGATTATTATCATTATTATCAATTTTTTTATTTTCTTTTGGAACATTTTTTTTTTGTTTTTTATTTGGTTTAAAACCACTCATATCTTTTAGTAATAATTGAGTATCAATTACATTATTTTGGTAATCATTTCCATAAAGTAATGGATTAACAGAATCATTAGATTTTTCGATTGGTGTTTTTTGATTTTGATTTTGATTTTGATTTTGATTATTATTATTATTATTATTATTGTTATTATCATCTTTGATGGTGTTTTTATTTTTTCGATTTTTTTTAATACTTCGATGAGCCTTACCTGTATAATCCTTCATAGGTTCAGGAACTAGTTTGTTTTGAATTTGTTGCTCATAATAATTGATATAATTTTTAATTCCAAATTCCATTGCAAACTTTCTGTATCTATCTCTCCACGCACATTTTGTATGATGAGGATAATCATTCTGTAATAGCTCAAAAAATTTATTCGGCAAGATAAATTTACAGAAACGAACAGTGGAGTTTTTCAAATTAGTTAAATTTATTGAATGTTCCAACATTTTTTTATAAACTTGTTTACATAAAATATAGTCGTCTCCTGCTGTAAATCTTGTTTTCAAAGTTCCCGGCATGATTTTTGTTTTAATTAGTTGATTATTTTCATCAAAATATAAATCGCCATTTTTGTTGGTCTTATAAACGTAATTCAATTTATTTGATAAGCAACTTCGAAATCTGTATCGGACTGAATTACCAGTGTGTCTGCCCAATTTTATCGCAATTTCGTGAAATAGTTTATGAGTAGATCTTTTGTGAGGATTTTTGCGAACTTCTTCGAGTATGAATTCATCTTCTGTTTTCGTGAAACCATTTTTGTTCATTGTAGTGGGTATCGTTGAGACATTGAAGTTGTAGTAATCTCTGTCTGAGATTTTCTTTAAGGACTCAAAAGTTGTGACCTTTATGGGATCGTTTTTTTTGGATCGATCAATGGAATTGAAAGCTGGGTTCAAAATGCTCTGGTGGTAGCCAGATAAAAAAGACGTTTCATTATTATGATCGCCACCATGGCTGTAATTGTAACTGGAATTGAAAACAGTCTTGCCATCGAGGTAATCCTCCTGTATGAAATTCTTATTCTGGTCGATGAACCGAACATTCTGAGACTTGTTCTGAGCTGTGTTGGTGGTAGAAGCAAGGTTTTTGTAGGAAAGAATATCCAACAATTTTTTCTGGCTAACAGAATCGTAGACAAAAGCAGGATCATAGGAGTAAGGAATGTTGTAAACAGAAAGAAATATGGAATTGGAGCTCATGGAAGCTGTTACTTTCCCACCATTGGCTTCGATCAAGTCCACCAAACTGCTTCTGTTGGTGATGCTCTCGCAGAGGTAGAAGGAAATGGACAGGCCACTTCTGGGGTTGGAGAACAAAAGGAGCCTATTCTCGCGAACCACTGGCTCCAGGACGACGTCTGCTGTGCTGCTTCTGTTGCTTTTGCTGCTTTTGCTGTCTGTGGTGGAGGGAGGCAGGGCCATATTAGAGCACTTCTTCATGGTTGGAGAAGAGGCTTGTTCTGCGGCACAAGTGAGCGTTTTTCTTCTCTTCCTCTGCTTCTTCTCCTTCTCCTTCTCCATGTCCTAAGAACATGGCCTCAACGTTTCTCCTTCTCAAGAACAAGACTGTCGCCAGGGACAAGTACCAGCTATTGTTTGAGCAGTGTTTTGGCCCTCGCAGTGTGAGTTTCTTGCCCTTGATCCAACATGTCTACATTGCCAATGAGTGTCTCTGGAGTTATCTCCTCTGCGACGACTTTCTTGCTGATGCTCTTGCTATTGTGATAACCAGCCAGAGAGCTGTGGAGGCTATCCACGAAGCCATTGCAACACACTCCTTGTCCTACGACAGCAGGCTAGAGACTGTGTTCAACAAGACAGTCTATGCTGTGGGGCCTGCGACAGCTGAGTTGCTTCACACCTGTGGCTTTAAGAACATCAAAGGGGGATACGATGCTGGAAACAGCGACGTTTTGTCTGACATTGTCATTGATAACGAAGCCCTCAGGAACGATTACAAAGAGAAGAATGTCGTCTTCTTTACTGGAGAAAAGAGAAAGGATATATTGCCCAAAAAGCTTCGGAAGTTTGGCTTCAATTTGATTGAATATGTCGTTTACAAGACCATACCAATTTCCCCAGAAAACACTTCAAGAGAATTCAACCACTATGTTGATCGCAATATCAACCATTCTCATTTAAACACAGACCATTGGTTCATCTTCTTTTCACCCCAGGGTGTTTCGGGAATATTGGATTACTTGAAAAATAACCAAAATAAAAACTTCAAAATTGCTTCCATTGGCCCAACAACTCAAATGTTTTTACTTCAAAATGGGATACTGCCTCATGTCATTGCTCCAAAACCTGAACCTGTTTCTCTTTGTCAGTCAATACAAGAATACATTCGTAACCAATGAATCTGTTTTGCAAACTTGAAAATTACATATATTTTTATAGAACACAATAAAAATAAAAATAAAAATAAAAATCAAAAATCAAAAATCAACAATCAAAAGACAAAAGACAAAAGACAAAAGACAAAAAATAATCAACTTGATAAAATAATTCAAAATGCAAATGTAACCCGATCCAAGTCTGGCACAATCAAAAGTGTCTGAGAGCTGTTTTTATAGTCAATTTCCATAGTAAATGAATCATTTAAATGATTATTAATAGCTTTGATTTCAATTTCAGGCAACAACAATTGTCCAATCTTTAATGGAATTAAA
Organism: Ascoidea tarda (nom. inval.); assembly: GCA_030560485.1. Lineage (NCBI taxonomy): Eukaryota > Fungi > Ascomycota > Saccharomycetes > Ascoideales > Ascoideaceae > Ascoidea > Ascoidea tarda (nom. inval.). Next base: position 27,949 of record JAKTTS010000145.1, on the reverse strand, counting down.
ACTATATCAACATCCGGGCTTAAAAATTCAATCTGCTCTTTATTCTTCTTATCAATCTCAAACAGAAAACTTCTTTTCCCACTGATTAACCAAGCATCCTGATTTGTTTGAATATCTATTGAAAACTCTTCGATTTTCAGATCCTCATTAGGATCAATAAATAATACTCTTTTCTTATTTTTTTTATTACTTCCTACAACTTCTCCAGCCGGTAAGCTCTTATTTTCATTAAAATCAGTTGTTTCCTCTCCTCTCCAATTTATAAGAGTTTTAATCTTTAATTTTGTACTAATAGCTTGCCCAACTATGTATTGCGCGCTTTCCTCAAATTCAAACTCAACAATATGAATCACTTGAATTAATGGGATTGGAACTGCTATATTCAAATTTTTGGAAACACCTAGAAATAATTCATCAAGTTTCTTATTTTTTATTTCAATTTCATCACTTATATTATTATGGTTTGAATTATTTAATGAAAATTCCTTCACTTCCAATTTTAAATAATTTAACGCTTTTCCGTTATTAATTTCTTCCAAAAATGAATAAAGACTCTCTTGAATTCTCTTTTGACATTTATAATCAATATTAATCAAAAATTCATTGACTATTTTATAATTAATCGGCAAAATGTTAATTTCATTCATTAAACCATATCTATTAAAATCAACAAATATGATTCTCCTTAAAAATTTTTTTAAAATTAAAATATGATCAATAAATGATTCTTTAGCCCTGAAATGTATATCTTTTTCTTCTTCAAAACCATTTCTAAATAAGTAATAATTTATAAAAATATACCACAAAATTTCAAACGATTCATCGCTAAGTGATCTATATTGAACATTAAGATTTATAGAATCTTTTTTCTTAACTATGTATTTGTTTGATCTTGGCTCAATCTTAAAAAAATGACAGACTGGTTGGTTTCCAAATGCAATCAATGGTTTGGGTTTTATCGCTGATGAAACTTTATAATTATTATTGGATCTTAATCTCGATCCCATCACTCTGATAGGTACATTAATATCTGATGTGCCAATAGAAAATTTTGAAAACAATTTTGATGATTTAAATGAATCTTGGACAGATACAGAAACACATAAAGCAGTATTAATATCCTCATAATCAACCAAAGAATATCGAACTTTATTATCATTTTCTTTAACAAAATACGTTATCTTTGTTTTCAATTTAATCAAATTCTTATTAGTTGTTGAAGCCGTTAATGTGGCTTGTTCATTTAATTTATAAGGTACTATGATTTCAACCGTTGAATTTTGTGATATCTCATTAAATTTAAATTTAGCATTGTTTTCATCTGTATGATCACAAGTAATAGAAAGTTTTGTGGGTTTTTTCTCTTTTAAAAATCTAGATGAATTGTAATTCTTGTAATATGCTATTTGAGAAGATTCGGATTCTTCTAGTTGCCTAGAATATGCAGAAGCAGATAAATTATCCTCAATTATTTCAAATCCTTCAGTTCCTGACCAAAATTCAAGGTATCCATTGGAAATACCAAAAGACCCGCTATTTAATTTTATTGAAATCATTTTCTGCGATAAATTTAAAGACAATGGATTATTTAAATCAAGTGTTAGATTTCTAAAAAATGGGTATAATATAAATTGATCCACTTGATAACTTGATTGATCACTACCATCAATTAAATATTCTCGATGGTCTTCATCAAGAAAATCCTTTGTAAATTTCAATTTCCCCATTTTCAAAACTAAAGTGTTTAAAATAAATTTTCCAGTTATCAAATCTTTACAACTTAATGTAATAACATTTGCTCCCTTTTTGAAGACTATTGATTCATCTGGAGAATTAGGATTAAAAACAAAAGAAATTATCTCAGAATCATCATCAATGCTTTTTAATGTCAACTTAATTTCATCAAACTTGAAGGCTTCTTCCTTTCCATCAAGATGAAGCAATAAATTTTTAAGCAGTAATTCAATATCATAAGTGTTCAATTTTTTACTTGAAATAAATTTGGAAATTTTAAAAACAAATAGATTACTCAAATTATATTCAACGGAGATTTTATTCTTTAAATTTAGTATTTTTATCAAAACATCATTGATTTCTTTTGAATTGATCAAAAATTTGTTAATATTCTCAAGATCATTATCAAAAAAATTGGACCTTTCATTGTTCTTTTCAGTCAGATTTTCTTGTTTGAAATCAACATCCTCAAAGCTATCAGAGTTTTTTTGTATTTTGAGGTCGGATAAAGAAATCGAGTTAAACTTGTTTGAAGAACTCAATATAGTTGACAATAAATCTAAATATGAAGTGAGTAAAGTCGTTTTACTTTCTTGGACTGTAATATACAAACTGTTATAATTCCCACTTTCCTTATCCGTTTTAGATAAAGTGATTTCATCCTCTTCAATTGTATTTTCCAAACAACAAATATACACTTTTAATAAATAAAATCCAATATATTTCCAGCCTTGTTCATTATAAAACGTTGGGCAGTTTTGCAAGACTAACAAAGAATCCCTATAATTTTTGTTTTGAAAATTTATCATTGCTATATCAATAGATAAAATATCCACATTTCTAGGTTTGTCTGCTATATTAAAATGATTAATTGCAGACTCAGTTAGCTCCACAAAGTATTCCTGGAATGTTTTTTGGTTAGTTAGTGCTTTTTTTAAAGGGGAGTAATCAAATTCATAAACTGAATCATTTTCTCCTTTAAATAAATAATTTACAGTATTGATATGAGTTAATTTATCCGTAAAATAATAATTGAGTTTATAATTATATCTTTTTCCCAAAACTATTAAAAAAAATCTTTTAGTTATGAACAAATTACCTAAAGCATCATTGATTTCTCTGTTTTGCAAAAAGTGGTTAATTGAATTTGGATCAAACATTGTTCTGGTTAATTTACCAGGTGTAAAATAAAATTCCTGAATTAATAACATATAGCTATCTACTATTGAATAAGACCATTCAGCAATTTTGATAATTTTTTTTTTTGAAACTTTATTATCAATTAAAGCACCACACATATCAACTATGAAAGTTTCTAGTCTTTCAAGTAATTGATGTAAATGAATGGAAATAATGGCGGGAGAATAAGCACTTGACTCCAAATAAGACAAAATTAGTGAGTTAATTAAAATCGATTGATTCCAAAAAATATAAACTTTCAGTTGAAAATAACTTGATGCATTGTCAAGGATATTAAGTCGAATTTTTTTAAATAAATCAAAATAGGTATTTATTTGCAATTTTTTTGATAGAGCATTATTTGAAGGAATGTTTGAAAAGATATCTAAAAAGTTATTAGACAAATCTATTAAAAGCTGGTTTTGATCATTTTTAAAAAAATTAAAATAAAAGCAATTTTTTGAGATGGAAATATCATTGAAACCAACTTTTTCAATAAAATTTGGATTTTTATCTTCATTTGAGTTTAAAAATTTTCCAAAAAAGAATTGAAATATTTTTTCTAGATTATCATAATAAAGAAGAGAGTCCTCGTAGAAGGTTAAATGATTAAATAGAATACCCAAGTTTTCATTTAATAATAAATAAAGACCAATGTTAATATTAGAATGATAATTTTTGAAAAAAGATTCCACTATGAATGATGGCAGAATCGATGATTCATCGGTATTTGGTTTCTCAGGATCAGTATTCATTAGATCTGAAATAACAGATTTGTAAAAAGAAATTCTATTATTAAAAGTGTTTAAAATACTATCTTTTATTTTAGTTAGAAAATTATTCCAATTAGAGTCATACTCAATTTTATTACTGTATTCTGCTTTTATTTTCAAAACTCTCACTGATAAATTATGCGCAGAAGTATTAGGACTATTGTAACTGTTAAAGTCGAATTTTATCTTATCCAAGAGAGTTGTTTTAAATCTTGCTTCAACATCATCCTTAACACCTTCAGGAATATAATAGACCAATAACCAATCAGTTGGCAACTTTGATGTGTCTATTGACTGTTTGAACCATTCTTTGATAAAAGGTCTAACTTTTGTTCTATATTCATCAATACCATTGGCACACTGAAAAAACATGATTTTTAGGTAGGGGTCATTAACAGCATTGATCAAATCATTAAATAGTATAGATTGAGATTGACTGGAATTTAAGTCAAAGGAATTTGAAGGATTGATTTGACTGTTCACATTTAAGGTTGCTGATATTGAATTTGGAATTTCCTCGATTATATTAATTGGCAATATAGGAATTGATTTTAAGGGGGCATTTTCTAGTTTTAAATGAAGATTTGTCAAAGGCAATTTTGATTCAAGGTCTTCTTTTAGCTTTGCATATAGATCAAATGGATCATAGTAGGCAACATTTACCAATGCTTTTCCTTTTGTTGAAGTTAAGTTATTGAAATTCATCTGATAGAATACGAAAGCTCTCGGCAGTAAAAAAAGATGTTTGATCCTATTACAGGTTCTTTTTATATTAAACTCTTTCTTTATAACTATTTATGCTGCCACATCATGATTTTATGAAATGTTTTCATTATATTTATGGCTGAAAAGAGTGGGACCCACACGGGTGGTTTTCTCGGATTTCTGATGAATATGAATTGCATATTATTGAAATCATATTATGAAGTATTTAACAAATAAATGTAGATGGAAAGAGAAAAATAATAATAATAAATATTAGGAGAGAAGAAAAAAAAATAATAATAATAAAATAAAATATTAGAAAAACACATATACAAAATACACAACTTCCAAAATAAAACCCATATTAATTTTCTGATCTTCATTCGTCATCTTGTATGTAATATGCCTGATCTTTCAAATTGTCACTGTTATGATCAAAGGTTTCGGTTCCAGAAACAGTATCGTCGATTGCATTTTCATTTCTGTTTGAATTTTCGTTATTGTATTGATGTTCATGATCGTTTGGAATTCCAAACTCATTGTCAGCATCTTCTCTTCTGATGTGTGGAGACCTATCTCTAATTTGGTGTTCTCCAGATTCTCCTCTAACAGGAGATCTTTCTCTTGTGTTGTAGGTAGAAGCATCAGGTCTTCTTCTTTCTTGGAAATTACCTCCACCTCTATGAGAGTTTCCACGAGAGCTGTAGCCGACATAGGAAGAGCCGTAACCACCTCTTTGGTAATAGCCACCTCTAGGGACATAACCACCTCTACCATACTGCTGAACGCCAGAGTATCCACCTCTTTGCTGGTATGATCCACGAGGAGCGTAGCCACCTCTTTGAACGTAGCCACCTCTTCCCATATTCATATTCATGTTGACACCCATACCATATCCACCTCTGGGCATGAATCCGCCTCTTTGATAACCACCTCCTCTAGCGTTGAAAAATCCACCTCTTCCATATGCTCCTCTTGGAATGAAGTTACCTCTTGGAGCGCCAGTGTAGGTTCCCCTTGAAGGATGTGGGAAAGACCTTGCCCATTGAACTTTTAACGCGCCTTCAATTTCCTTTTTATTTTCCTCTTCGGCAGCCGGGGAGCCATTGGGGAAATAGCTATCAGCTCTTGGACGATTTTCGTCGTCAAAGCCATATTCACCTGGTTGAGGGACATGTCTTTGCTCTTTTGGCAAGATAATAGGGTCTTCTGTAAAAGCTTTCAAGGCCTTTTCAGCGTCTTCGGTGTTTTTAAATTCAACAAAGGCATATGGAGGCCCATCAGGGGTTTTTGTTGGAGGAACAACTAAACGGATCAAAGGTCCATAACTAATAATAGGCGGTTGGTGATTAAGAGTTAATATAATGAGATTTTGAAAAAATGAAACGGTATAATTGATAGAAAAAGCAAAAAAAAAGATTGATTTGAAATGATTTTGAATTTGAAAATTGATTTGAGAAGTTTAATTTCTTTTTTTTCTTTTTTTTAATTGAAGTGGGTTTGGGAAGAGATGGAAGTGGACATGGTAGGGTGAAAAAAAAACAAAAAAAACAAGGAAAAAATCGAAACAAAAATTGAAATGGACATGAAAATGAAATAAAAATTGAAATGGACGTGAAAATAGAAATAAAATAAAAATTAAAATAGACGTGAAAATGAAAGTGAAATGAAAATGAAAACGAAAATTGAATGTAATAATCTAATTGGATGAGAGATATTGGAATTTGATGACTTTGAAATGAATATTTGATAACAATAGATTGACTTTGAATTGGATTTAGCTTAGAATTGAGAATTCGAATAGGATTAAATGACTGATATTAGATAACATTTTGAGATTGATTGATTGATTGAAAAATAGATCGATTAATCGATAAGAAATGCTTATAGCAGTAAATTGAATTAGTATCGTTGACATGAAAATGCAGCAAGATCTTGATAAGAACTTGAATATTAATGATGCCTTTATAATAACTTGTGGAGATTCTTGGTTTAAAATAAATTTTTGTCAAGCCACATTAAATTATGATTAAACAAAACAATAAACAGCAGCAAAAAAAGGAGCAAAACTTGAATTTGATGGTATCAAAAGGCGTTATAAAATCAGAGGAAACAACAGGAAGAAACAAAAGGTAAAATATTAAGAGGTAAGTTCAATCCTGAAGTAACGTAACAGCAACCTAGAACGTGGAGCATATCATATTAAAATCAAAAAATACAGGACAAACCATGCAATAATTCCAATAGCATCTGCATCACAACCATATCCATCATAACCATCCCTAAATCAAATTAAGATAAAAATGGCAATGTTGAAAACCAAAACTGGATCAAAGAAAAATGGAAAAAAACCTCAACAAATTCAAAATAACCTGAAAATCAATGTTTATTAGAAAAAACAACACTTACCCTTCAAAAAAAGGAGCCAAATCAACAGATTCAACAGGCTTTCCGAAACCTGGTGGAAATAATGATTAATGTCAGTAAGGCTGTTCAAAGATGCTCGCGCTGGAGACAGCTCAAAAGAAGAAAAGAAAAAGCACAGCAACATACCAGTAACGTAAAGAGTGCTCTTTGACATGATGAGATATATGATGTTGCAGCAGGAGATAAGTGCCTACAGAAACAACCCTGAGTTAAAGCAGTAAAAGCAGCAGAAACAGTAAAAGTTTTCCTCCAATTTTTCATCCAGGCACGTGTTGGTCACGTGTAATGCTGCTGGAGGGGCGTTCAATGCATTTTCAGCAAGAGAAGCTCAGCGCTTAATCAACGAAGACGACGATGGAGCACTCCTTCAACTCATATTCTAGTGCTGGAACCCATAGTTTGTTTGGTGCTGACAATGTGCTGCTGGGGAAGGATGGCCAGAAGGGCAACTTGGATGCGTTTGTTGTTTGGATGAAAAAGGCCAAAAGAGAAGCTGAGCAGTTGCTAGTGGACCAGGCAGAGGAGGAGCAGACGTTTTACAGAGAGATTGAGCAAGAGCAACAGAAGTTGCAACTGCTTGCTTTGGAGAAGGCCCCTTTGCCAGAGGACCAGTTTGATAGCGCCAACATTCTCAATGCCTCTTTTCTTGATTCTGATATCGCAGTTCAACAGGAGGTTGCGATCACTGAAGAGCAGATCCAAAATCACTCACACAATGCCATTTTACTGGACAAAAGCTTAGTACAAGTTCCTCAAGAAAACCAATCAAATCTGTTGCAAAAACACGATATTGATTTTTTTGCCGAGACTATGAGTGAACCACAAAATCCCACTTTCGCTAATGTACCTCACAACAATGCAATTACTATATTTGATAATGAAATTGTTGATCTTGATTCACAATCCGACGAAGATTATGAGGAAAACGATAATGAAGAAGAGGAAGCTGACGATGAAGAGGAAAGCGATGAATATTATTCCGATGAAGACCAGGTGTATAACAAGATTAAAGAAATCGAGGAGTCCTCAATTCCACACAATCAAAATTTGGTGACTCTCGACCATATAGTTAATGCAAACCATATTAATAGTTTAGAAGAAATACAAAATTTTAATAAAAGCGACCTGAACTCTCCCATTCCTGAAGATGCTGCCTTTCAGGAAATTTCTGATGAGAATGAAAATGACGATCACAAATATGAGCAGGATTTCAACAGTATCACCAATCACAATAATATCAATAACATCAACAAGATTGACCAAATTGATAACTTTCAAAATTTTGATAATTTCAATAGTAACTACAATCAGCAGAACACATTTGATGATTCTAAACAGAACCTAAATAACTATGCTCAATACAATGACCCCGATCAATTGTTTTCTTATCCAAAAGTTCCAAACTCTTATTATCCTCAACATCTGAGATTATTTAGTAAAGATGATATGTCAAACTATGAAAGTTATCACATACCAGAAGATCAAGATCAAGATCAAAATTCAGATTACTATTATGATGATCAAGATGAAGATCAGGATCAGGATCAGGATCAGGATCAAGTTGAGAATTATAACGCTCAAGTTAATTTTAATTACAATCAAAATAATCGCGCAGAAAATAATTTTGTAATTCCAAATAACACCAAAAATAATAATTTAACCCCAACCGATAAAACTGAGAATCTTCATTATCCCGACTATAATGATAATTTGAACTTTGACGGTGTCCAACTGAATGATAAAGACCATGAAAATCAATTTCTACCTGATAACCAAAAATTTGGTTCTAAAACTCTACCCGAAAATCATGACTATATAAACCTAGATTCCGATCAAGGGTATGATGATACCACTACCAATAATAACGATAATAACAATAATAATAATAATTTTAATGACGATGATGATGATGATGACGATGATAATAATAACATTTATGGCTATATATCAGGCTTTCATAGCAATTATAAAAAGGAACATAAACATGAAAAAGGAGATGATGAAGAAGATAATTATGATGAAGAAGAATATGAGGAAGAATATGAAGAAGAATACGAGGAGGAATATCCTTTAGAAGTTCAAAATGAAGAACTGGATGAAAATGATCTGAATTTTCAATATGAACATGATAAAAGCACTAAATTATTAGAAAACAATAACTTTGAAAATGAAATTAAACAGGAAGAAAGCTTCACTTCCACTAATAGAAAATATGATTCCCAATATCAAAAATTTGAAAGAGATGCAGATAAAGAAATTTATAATTATGAAGAGGACCATAAACTTAGTCAGGAAAATGATGATAATGATAACAATGATGCTGATAGTGAATTTGAAAATTCCTATGATGAGGGTGAATATCAAAATGAAGATGAAAGCAATTTTAAGAGCAAAAAGTTTAAATCAAATACCGAAACGATAGACAGTAGTAATAATGCTAATGAAAACGAAAATGAAAGCCAAAGTGAAAGTAAAAGTGAAAGTGAAAGCGAAAGTTTGCTTTTAGAAGAAGAACTGCTTGCCAGTTCAAAAAATATTGATGAAAATAGTAAAAAATCACTGGGAACCTTGGATCCTTTCATTGCTGGTTCTCAGCCATTTGACTCAAATTCAAAAAATTCAGAAAATTCAGAAAATCAATTATATGGGGAGCCATTAAAAGTTTTTGATCAAAACATGATCATTAACGGATTAAATGTTAATGAGAAACAAGGAACTCCCTGGATTCAAAATTTACCAATGCCAATGGTACAAACCTTTGATGAAGACATTAGTAATCTCGAGGAAGATCTGGAAGAATATAATAACCTTGAAGACTTAAATTATGCTCCAAATAAAGAGCTACAACATGACTTAGATCAGGATATGATTAACGCAGCGGAAGAGTTGGATGATGAAATCAAAAACATTGGGAATAATTCTGAAAAAGATGCAAAAGTTGATATTGAAAAACACGAAAAATCTGATGTGATTTTGGATGATTCAGAAGAAGCAGCAGATGGCAACAAAAGTATGGAAATAGACCAACTTACAGCTGAATCTGCGATTATGGAAGTTGAAAATCTATTGGTCTCAACAGACATTGAGGATATTGAAATGGCAGAAGAAGAAAAAAAGGGAAAAAACAATTCTTCTAGTATTACAGAACAGAAAACAATTCCTTCATTTGAAATCACCAATACTCAAAAAACAGATGTCATAAACGTTGAAAATACTAATAAAAACGATCTTAAAGGAAATAGTGTACAGGAGGAAATCGTGGAAGAAGTACAAAAGAAAGGTGTTTTAAATGAATTGCAAAACATCAATCAAGAGGTCTCTTTTAAAGAAGAAGACATTAGAATAGATAAAGATAAAAGTGAGAACGAGATTGTAAATAAACATGAAAATAAAAATAAAAATGAAAATGAAAATGAAAACAAACATGAAAATGGCATTGAGAGTAAGGAAATGTTGAGTATCCATCAAATGGAATATGCTCATAGTGAAACTAAAACTGAAAAACATTCTCAGGCGAATAAAAATCAAAAAAATCATCAAATTGATAATACTATTGAATCCCAAAAGAAATTTTTTGATGAGCAAAAACAAATAGAAGAAGATGAATTAATTAATGAGATAGATGAAGAAAAATTAGGTTTAGAAGAAAATGTAGGTAACGGTCAAAATAATTTAGTCAAAGAAATGGTTATGGAAAATCAAGAAAATTTACAAAGTTTAGAAACTGAATTTTCAAAAAAATTTGTTTCAAATGAAAAATTAGAAAACCTGAAGTTGGAAACACTGGATGAAAAACGAAATATTGAAAGCCAAGATAAAAGTATTGATGAAAATGGAAATAATAATAAAATCAATGAAAATAAAAATGTTGAGAGGAAAACCTTTAAGAGAACTCAATCAGATGTTGAATTTGTGAATAATGAAAACCAGCTAAAGAAAGCAAAATTAGATAAAGATGATGATGATAAGCTAATTAGTGATGTAAACAAGCCTGATGATAAGCTAATTACTGATGTAAACAAGCCTGAAGATAAAGTCCAAGATAGTATAAACAATAAAGAAAAAGCAAGTTCTGAAGAACCGGTTGCTGAAAGGATATTTGATATTTCATTATTTGAGTCTATTGAATCTACATTTGAAAACAATTCTCAAGATGGGAAAGACGAGTAAAATCCGAGCCTATGTAGTCTATATTTGTTTTATTAAGATTATTCTAAAAAAAGTAAAAACTATATATTTAAGAACTTCAGTTATTAAGACAGTTAGAATGAAAATTTGCCAAAAAATAAATGTAGAAAAGAGTAAAGTCAAAAAAGTTAAACAAAACCAAAAAAAAGAACAAAAACGTAGTTGAAGAATATTGTCAGAAAAAAAATGTGTCTAAACCTATATACAAGAGACAGCCAAAAGGATTAAAAACAGTAAAAAAACAGGAATAAAAAAAACAATGAAAATGGTAAAAAATTTGGAATTTAACTTCTTTATGCAACATTGTTCATGAAATACTCAAAACATAAAAAGAATATGGTGCTGTTCAATACAGACCTTGTCACTGAAATGCTGAGGCCCCTATACATTCTTCTGGTTGGTAGTTGTAATTTCCTTCTCTTTAATGGCAATTTTTCTTGACCAGATTGGAATCTTAAAATATTGCTTACAATGTCTCTTTGCATAACAGACTTGACAGTGTCAAGAGGGAAAACTGTTATCCAGCTGAAAATACCCGATAAGCCACCAGCTAAAGCAATGGCAATTTGATTAGTTGGGATCTTCAAATTAAAAAAAGAATCTAAATTGAAGTCAAAAGGATTCAAATAAATATAGCCATTTTTATCAGAGATTGCATTGATGGTCAATTTGAAAGTTTCATAAACACCAAAGTAAAATCCAGAACCTATTGCATCTCTTACAACATGGAATCGAAAACCAGAATATAGACCTAGGATCCCCTCAGATTTAATAATTTGTTTTGCAACTTGATAGGTTGATTTGGGTAAAATATTTTTCTTAAAATTATTTTTGTTGTCCAACAATATAGCGATTTGAGAAAACAATTTTGTAAATTCAAAAGGACAAGCAAAAATTGAAACCAAAGCACCAGATATCATACCAGCAGATACAGACACTGGAATATTATTGTAAGTTACATACAAAGCTCTCTGTTTGTCGGTTAAGTCCTTGTTATAACGTGAACTTTGTCCAATAAGGTTTTTCACTACCACAGATTCATAGATCAGAGATATTGTTGGTTTTAGTGTGGTGTATAAAGAGACACTCAAGGATTTAGAGCAGGAAGTAGATAATATTGGTGCAGTTATCCCACGATAAAAACCTTTGATTCCCTCATGCCTGAGAGTTTTTCTAAAACAATCAAATGAGTTTTTGAACGAAGGATGGGTCTGGATTCGAGTCTTGATAGTGTCTAATGGAAACCCGACAAACGTCGATATTATTGAGGCAGAATATGATAGAATAGTTGGTCTCCAGTACTGTAAATATGGTGGCAACGTTATGATAGCATTTTGAGAGACGATATCACTACCAGTAATAGCAGGAACAGAAAGATTTAACTTTGACGAATTTGGAGGTGGATTAATTGGACTATCTGACATCTTGGGACAAACTTGAACTCAAACATACTAATCTTAGCTGGATGAAGGTGATTGTAAATAACAAGCGTTGTTCTATTGTTATTTCTACTAGCTCTACCCCTAATCCCCACTGTATCGCTATCTTCCACTCGATATATTATATTTTCGCAGTCTGTGATTCATCAACTTCAACAGGAAAATCTTAATTTTTTGTCAGTTTGAAAAAAAATACTGGTCGGAAGTACCACTTCCGACTCCCGGTGATAAGGCAGAACTAGCGAACACTGGTCTAGAGTTTTCTATGTGGTTTGCTAACTCAATCTCAGCTTCCGTTTTTCGGCGCAAGTATTAGCGAACACTTACCCTGTCGGTCAAAAAAATGAGAGCGAACAGAGCTGAAAGAATCTGCTGCTTTTGCTGTTTTTGGAGGAAAAGCAGCAGTTGAACAACAGAAAGAAGATGAAACCAATAGTGTTGGTGCCTAAACACAAGTTAAGGATACTTGCCAAAGCTACAGCTGAGGTCTTCAACCAGACCTATAACCCTACGTGTGCCAGAACCGGTGCCAAATACTTGAGAAGAAACTTGAAAGGTCCTACCATTGCCAGTTACTATGGTCCTACAGATTTCCCATCTTTCAAGGAGTATAAGAAATTGTTTCCTGATGTTACTTTGTACGATGATAAAGAAGAACACAGGTTGAAGAAAGTGGCTGCTTTGAAGAGAAGAGGTAAAGGTGCTCCTCCAAAAAAGAAAGCTGCTCCTGCTGGAGACAAAAAGAAGAAATGATTCGATTCTTGAATCTCCATAGCTTTGCTTGTACATAACCAGTGCCGATTATGGATTAAAAAACAAACCAGAAATTATATATATATTCCTATTTAATTACTGCAATAGCAGTTAAATAATTCTTTTCTAAACAGCAAAATGCTTTTAATACAGATTTCATTTCCATCATTCTTTTTAAGTCGATCAACAAGTTGACTGTCAGAGTTTTCTTTGTTTTTAGTGCTGTAATTATTATAGGTATTATAGATGAAGACTTCTTTAAAAAATTCTAAATTAAACGAATTTTTAATGCTGTTTTTAATTGATAAATAATAGTAGGAATTGAAGATTATATCGTTCAATTTGAGAGATTCATTTAACAATTTCAAGTAGTTTTTTCTTTCGCCCATTTTAAATTTAATTCCGTTGGGGATTCGATTATTATCTTTGATTTTTAACATGATTAAAAAAATTGGAAAAAAATTTAAATCAATTAATAAAATCTCAAAATTTAAATTAACAAAATCAATTAAAATGATTTTAAGAATTAAAAAACTTGAGAAGAATATTAAAATTGTAGGTAATAAAAAGATCAATATAATAAATATAAAGGTACCCAAAATTAGTTGGTCGATTTCGAAATTTTCAAAATCAATTCTTTTTCTAAAGATGTTATATTTTTTCCCATAAAACAATCTAATTAAACTCTTTAAAATCGAAACCAATATTTTTAATATTTTGAAAAGTGAATTATAAATTATAAGAATATTAAAATTTATAAATTTATTTAAATCAATTAAAATTGATATAATTAAACTTAGCCCTAAAAAATATGATAATCTTATGAATATGAAATTTATTACAAAATTTTTTACAATGAAATCATTAAAAATCGCAAAAAAATTTAAGATAAAAATTGAGTAAAATTCAATAATCCATAATATTAATTCACCAAAAAATTTTGATAAATTTTCGTTTAATTTTAAACCACCGGGATTATTCATTAGCCATAAAGTTAATTTCATTAGACTATTTTTCATTAAGAATAATAAATTTACAAGAGATGAATGTAATAATGATTGAAAAGAATTCAAATTGATAAGATTTGAAACAGTCATTCCAACTATGATATCGTTAATGATTAGCCATAAAGTATTGTATAATTTGATATAATTTGTATAATAATTAAAAGAGTTTTTCAATTTAATTATATTATTATCATCATTATCATTATCATTATCGTTACCGTTGTTGTTATTGTTATTGTTATTGTTATTTTTCTTTTTATTGAGTAAATTCAAAATAGATGAAACATTGTTATTAATATTGTTATTAGTAAATAAGTTTCTTAAATTATATAATTCAATAAATTCTATTGGTAAATAATAAAATTGAGATAGCCTTAGGTTTAATTGATTTAAGAAAAAAGAATTTTTCAAAACCTTGGTATTGATTAAAAGATTTAATAGGCTAATAATTGATAATAATATAAATTGAAATAGCGACACTAAATTAATTAATAAGAATTTAATTGAATAATTTAAATATTTCAATATCAAACTTTTTTTAAAAAACTTAAAGTTTAATAAAACCAAATTCAACGAAAAATTTAAAAAATTAAATAGAAATTGATTTAAAATAAATAAAATATTATTGATCTTATAATTATTATAAATGTTTATATTGTTATTGAAACTATAATTGGAATGTTCATTAATGAAATGATTCTTATTATTGACAATATTTAGTCTTAGGAAATAAAAGTAATTTAGTAATATTACAATTAAATTAAAAGCCTTTTCTTGTTTATTTAATGAAGAGGGTAGATTGTTTTTATCTTTATCTTTATCATTTTTGGAATTATTGTCTAGGAAATGAAGAGATAAGTTTTTTAAAATGATCGTTTTGTCAGATTGATTAATACTGTTATAGAAATCATCTGAATTATTAAATTGATTATGATTAATGTTATTGATAAGAATATTGATAAAAATGTTATTGTTTAGGAACAAGTTTGATTGAATTCTGATTTGGTTAATTGAGTAAAATTGCATCTGTCTTGGATTTGGAGGATCAAAAATAATAAATTTGTAATTCAATTTGCTGTTAATGATCGGGTAGCTGTGATAAGAAACTAAGGCATCGTAGCTCAATTGAAGCAAATTCCGGTTATCATTTGTATCGCAGTTAATGGAAGCTATGACTCTTATATGTTTGTCACTTTTGAAGCAAGAATTGGTGGCAAAATCAGCAGGAACAACAGAGACAGCAATAAAATCCAGCAGCGTAACTTGCAACCCAAGAACAACATACTTGACGTTGTAAGATAAAAGAATATCAGAGGCCCAGTAGAAATGAATAAGAGACAGTTGGGGTCCAGACATGGTGCAGCACAGCCATTGCCGGTGTAGTCGTCGAAAACAGCAGCAGAAGCACAGGAAGCAGAAGCAGCAGAAGCAGTAGAAGAAAACGCTGGAGAGGCAGAAGCCCAGCAGGTCAGCTGATACAGTCGGAATTCACGTGGTACCGTAGTATTACAAAGAGCGGATACACGATGTTCTGGATATCGAAACGCCGTCAATTACGGTTTTTCGACTGCATGAGTGCTCCGAACATCTGCGAACATCCGAAAGAGAGTTCCACAGACACGGTTCAGCTCAAAGAAGTCGAATAGACCGCGTTTCCATCTCAAACCAACAAACCTTTTCTGGGAGGACTTCTGACTTGTTAAATACTCTTTGCTTTGCTTTGTCACTTTTCCACTTATTGCTATTTCTTGCTCAACCTCAACCTCCCATCCATTGACAGACACAGCTTCCTTCAAAATGCCCTCTAACACTGACGATTTAGTTCCTGAAGATGCTCCAGGTTATTATGTGACCGAGAAGAAAACCTTGGAGGAATACAACAAGTTGGATGCTGAAGACGAATCTTTGGTCAAGTGGAAGAAATCCCTAGGTTTAGACACCTCTGCCTTGTTACCTGTCAACCCCAATGATAGTAGAAAGGTTGTGATTTTAGAGATGGCCTTGTTGGTTGATGGTAAAGAACCTGTTGTTGTTGACTTGAGTGACGAGAGTGTTTTGAAGACGTTATCCAAAAACCCTTTTAAGGTCGAAGAAAAGTCTATCTATAGATTGAAAATCAAATTCAAGATACAACATGAAATCGTCACCGGTATCAAGTACTTGCAAGGCATAAAAAAAGCTGGTATTACCTTAGACAAGTTGGAAGAACCCTTAGGTTCTTATGCCCCCAACACTGTCAATAGACCATACTACGAAGTTACTCTTCCTGAAATGGAAGCTCCTTCTGGTATGTTGGCCAGAGGCACTTATGCTGCTGTGTCCAAGTTTGTTGATGATGATAAGCAGGTTCATTTATTGCTCAATTGGGCTGTTGAAATTGTTAAGGTTGGTAGAGCTTAATTTACCTGAAATTTGCTTTCTTTTTACTTCATCCGTCAATTATCAACTATCAATTATCATTTGCTTATCACTTTATCTATCTGTCATCACTTCTCAGTTATCACTTACAGTTATTAGTTATCACTTTCAATTTCAGCCATAATATAACAGTTACTAATTCTCATTCACTTTTTGTCCATTTTCATGAAATTTTATTTTACTTTACTTTTACTTTACTTTTACTTTACTTTATTTTATTTTATTTTATTTTATCTTGTCTTGTTTTTGATTATTTTTTGATCTTTTACCACTTTATTTTAATCACTTATTTATTTTTATCTTTTATCTTTTACCTTTTATCTTCTATTTTTTTACTTTTAACTTTTTGCCTTTTTATAATTAACATATCCAAAAATTTCCACTCTATAAATAAGACTGAAATTAATTTAATTCAATAAACCTTTACTTGATCTGTCATTCCACCTGAACAATTGATAATAAAATAATGTAATGTATTCATAAATTTTATAAACATATATAAAAGAAAACAAAAATCAATTAAGAAAAACAACAAAAATATTAAAGTAAAAACAATAGTGCTGTGACATTAGTTAAATTTAATTTATCATAATAATCTTCAAGTATAAAAAAAATAAAAAAATAGCTGGCATAAAATAAACAATTGTTTTTTATATTTATTTATAAAAAGCAATTTCAAAAGTAAAAAAAAAATTAATTTCAGTATAAACATGGTAAATACAAGGTAAATCATATCTTATATATAAATTGGTTCATTAAATAAACCAAAGTTAGATTTTTTTTTATATATTTGTAGGTTTTTTAGTTTTTTTGTAGTTTTGCACAAGAATAGAAAAAAGTTAACGTGTTTTTTTTTGAAGGAATTCACAGGATTTATATTTATATGCTAACTTTAATATTCACAGTATGATAACAGTTTAGAGAGACAGTTTGAATAGACAAGAAGACAGTTTTTTTAACAGAAAATGATCTATCTTAAAATGCCCATAAATTAAGAGAAGAAAAAAAAAATTTAAAAAAAAAATAAGTTTAAAGCATGAATTGAAAGTTTAATCATTTAATCAATATCATCAATATTAGTGGTTTCCGATAAATGAATTAGTTTTTCAATAGAAGCTAAATGCTTACCATAAGTAGGTTTTGAAATTTTTTGTAAATATTGTTTAATTTTTTTGATTAAAATCTTCTTTTTAGGTCCTTCAGTAATATCAACTAATGTTTGAACAACGTAGTTAGCAAATTGGTCTTTCATCATCAATGCTAAAGAAGAATTGTCATCAACCTCTTTGTTATCATCTTTTTCATTACCTTCAAGAACTTCATCAAGAATTCTGTATCTGTTTTTGATTGATCCATAAACGATCGATTTTTCAACAACATTTGAGGCAAATTTATGTTTGGAAAAAGTTACAACGTTTCCTAGAACCACTTCACACATAGAATCACGATCATCGGGTTCTCCATGTTGTAAAATATGTTGAATAACATAATTTCCGTATTGGTCTTGACTTAAAAAAAATGCGTATTTAGAAATCTCATCCAAGATAATTTTTTGGTCTTTTCTTTCACCATATTCTAATAATCTTTGAATAACTCTACATCCATAAGGATTGGTTGATAGATGGTAAATGTGTTTTTGCAAAACCTCTAAAATAAAACGAACTTTATCAAAGGGGATTAATTCAATAGATTTTTGAATAACATGATTACCGTTTTGGTCTTTAACACAAACCAAAATATGATCTTTTAGTTCATTAATAATAGAAATTCTTTGGTCAACATCAATTGCTTCAATAGCTTTTTGAACAACTCTGCAACCGTACATTTGTAGAGACAAATCATAGATATGGCCTTGCATCAATTCAAACAAAACATTTTTTTGAACGTCTGAGCCGAATTCAAAAAACTTTTGAATGACATAATTTCCAAAAACATCAACCATTAATTCCATTCCAACACCTCTAATTTCATTAAAAAAAACCTCCTTTTCAGCTTCAGGAGCATCTTCCAATTGTTGTTGAATGAACCTCGAGCCATGTTGATCTTTAGAAAACTCAATTCCATGATTGAAAATATCCTTTAAAGTGTATTCTTTATTTGATTTGTTGGCACGGAATTTTTCTAACAAGGGGCTTCTATAAATATGAGAGCCATTAGGCTTTGAGGTTGAAGCTGCAGATCTATTTGGTGGAGGTGAAGATTTTGATTTGTTTGATTCCCTTTTTGATTTACGTTTAGAAGAAGCATTATTTGCAGGGTTTTGGGGAGATAAAGCTTTAGTGTTAACTGGTGAGGCTTGACCATGCAAGAGAGGAGAAGAAGCAGGCATTGGTGGAGTCAAAGGGGCATGAATAGGTTGGGGAGCCAACATTGGACTTGAAACTTGACCAGGAGCAAAAGGCAATTGAGGTTGAAACATATAAGGGTTGAATGAAGGGAAAATATATGGAAAAGCACGAAAATCAGGAGATTGAAGAGGATTTTGAAGAGGAGTTGAGGAAACATTTTTGGATTCATTTGGTTTAATTTTTTCGTCTGATGAGGCGTCAAGTGAGTCTTTATTTTCTTCAGATTTATTATCAGGATTTAGGTCCTTGGTCGAGACGGAAGGAAAATCTTGAGGAGGATACTCATGAGACATTGCAGGATGATATTGCATTGGCATCATTGGCATTGGATAGTTAGCATAAGAAAAAGCAAATGGGTTGAATAATTGAGGATACATGTCAGAAGGTTCCTGTTGTTGAATTGGCTGATGCATATACATTGAAGTGAAAGTTTGAGCAGCAGCAGGGTTCCAGGTTTGGTGAAAAGTAGTTTCAGAAGAATTGTTGGTGGAAGTAGGTGTTGAAGTGGAAGCAGAAGCAACAGTTTTAGCAGAGGAATTGTTATCATTTGAACTGGTTTCCAGTTGAGTTTCTTTGTTTGTTTGAGGTTGATTCTGAGAAATTTGCAAAGCTCTTTGATTAAGTTGTTGTTGGACCTGTTGTTGAACCTGCTGTTGAACCTGCTGTTGGACTTGTTGTTGAACCTGTTGTTTGAACTGTTCGACCAATTGCAGTTGTTGCTGTTGCTGTTGTTGAGATAAGATTGAATCATTTTTGTCAAAGATGATGGAATTTATATCTGGGTGGCTTAGAGTATCAGGACTGAAAGAGATGGAATTACGGGAATTGACGTTTTTAGTGATATTATTTGTACTATTGTTATTATTGTTGAAATTAGCAAGGTTTGAGTTACTTAGGCTATTAGCAAGGTTAGTTTGAGAGACCAAGTTAGAGTGATCTAAAGTTGAAACTGAATGATTTGGAGAAGTGTAAAAATTGTCAATTCTTTCAGATAAAGATTGACCTTTTAGATTTAAAGTAGGTTCATTAATTGAATTTGGAGAAGAAAGTAGAACTGGGTTGTTGTTGTCAAGAAAACTTGATCTTCTTGTTGAGATTCCACTTCTGTTATTATTTGCACCTAAAGATAATTTACCTAAATTTCCTAACAATTCGACTTCTTTAGTGGCTTCCGCAACAGAAGAAAATTTTTCTAAGAATTTTCCAGGGTTTGAGACAGTTGATGGAAAACCGCCACTAATTGAAGCAGCACCGAACATTTTGGATTGATGCATTTTTGAATTATTGAACGAGCCTAGTGGGGCAGATATAGCAGATAAAGTGCCCTTTGTTAAACCAAAAGGGCCAGATCTAAAGATATCACTATCAGCATCGCTACCATTAACACTTCCACCTGCAACCGAGTTTGATTTTGAGAATAACCCACTTGTGGAGCCAATATTTGTTGAGAGGTGACTATTGCCGAAAGTATTAGTGTTGAGGCTAAGATTGTTAAGGCTATTGAAAGTATTGAGATTGTTCAAGGTGTTGATGTTATTGAGGTTGTTTAAATTACTGAGACTGTTTGCGCTGTTTGAGTTGAGATTAGAATTATTGCTGTTGGATACATTGGCATTTAAACTAGAAACAACACTGGCAACATCGTTATCAATCAGATTTAAGACATTTTGGAACTGAGAAGAAGACGAAGAGGTAGGATTATTGGAGGTATTGGCAAAAGGAGATAAAGAGGTGTTTGAAGACCAGGGATTTTTGGATATGGAAGGCTGAGTATTCAACACAGAAGAATCATCTAAAAAAAAGAGCATTATGTTAGCTTTGCTTGTTGCAGAGAGCTTGGTGAAAGCAGAGGAAAACGAGTAAAAGAACAAATAGAAAAAAAAAAAGGGTTTTGCAAAAAATTTATAGGAAACAGGCAAAAGAATAAAGCACTAAAGTACTGCAATATAGTTCAAATATAAAAAAAAAGAAGTTCAAAAAAACGTAAATGAAAAAAAATATGCTTGTACAGTCAAATCACAACAGCCCAAAGCGCCACATACCTATCATTTTCTGGTGAATGCTATTGCTAATATCCTGCTTATGTTTTTTACTATTTCGCTGTGGTTTGAATATTCCTTAGATAGTTTCCATCAGTAAAACAGCCTCAGCACAAAAGAGAAGGTTGTGGAGGAAGGTTGAGAAAAATTTATTCCAAGCGCCGGCGCGCGGTCCGGCGGCCGATCCACCGCAGTGGTGCTGCTGCTGCTGCTGCTGCTGTGTGCAGCTGATGCCTGCTGTTTATGCGCAATGTGCATTGAACCCGCAGCGGTGAATGCTACCGCCCCACTGGCACGGCGGCAGCGGCAGCACCAGCACCTGAATCGACAGATTCGCCAGGCCTCAGATATATGGGGCAAAGTTGAACTTCAGAAATATCCTGGATCGTGCTCTCGACTCGTCATCATCGCCTCCGAGAGCGTAGTTGCCCAAGCTGTCAGGACGCTGCGTGCCTCTTTCCTTCTGCTCCCTCTCCACCCTCCTGGTGAGGGTTTCAATGCACTTGAATCTCTTGTTCCAGTTCGAAACATATGAGCTTTGGAGCTTCCAGATCGACGAAAAGTCGGTTGCCAAAAGACAGATATTTCTCACATACATTGCAAGGTTCCGATGAGACACAATTTTGTAGCTGCATGCTGAAAACACCTCGGGGATGGTCTCATCCACTAGAAAGACCTGGACCCTGAATTTCAAATCTCTTAATTTTCTGATTCTCTCAGCATTTTTAGCCTTACTTTGGGCCTTGGCATCAATCTTAGTCTTAATCTCAGGAATCATCTCATTTTCATAGCCGTTTCTAGTTTTAATTGCAGAACCACAATTATTTTCAATTTCTGTTTCAGCTTCGGTTTCAGATTTTATTTCACTTCCAATTTCAGCATCACCTTCATTATCACAATCATAATTCACCTCTGATACGTTAGCAGGAGAAATCACAACATTAACTGTATTAAAAGCCCCAAATTTATGATTGAAAGGATACCCAGATTCATCAAAAAAGATATTAACAAACGTGTTTCCAATATGCTCTATTTTTTTGTCACACGTAGGATCGTCTTCATAATTAGGCATCATTGACGTTGTTTCAAATACTACCTGACTAATCTGATCTCTCCAAACATAAGCATATTTGCCATCACGATCATTTTTTTTATCCAATCCAGCTGTAAAATGTTGTGTATCACCTTTTAATCTAATTAGATACCCAAGCCCTTTTAAAAATTCATAATAAGCCATCGATCCGCCTCTATTTAATAAAATTTCATTATCATCTTGTTGCCCAACTCCAATATAAATAATACCAAATTTGAAATAATCAACAACTAATATATTATCAATCACTGTTCTAATATGGTTCATGTATTTATCAGGAACTAAAATTGGATGAGATTCATCAAACATATGGTGTATAAGTTGGGTTAAATAGAAATTTGGATAAACTAAATTAGTTGGAACCCCATAAGATAATAGCTGATTCCCATTTCCAGTTAAATTCTCAACAGATGAATATCCCATCATGGCTTTATCAATTTTCATCTCAAATCTTAAAATACCGCAAGACGTTCTAATAAACATCACTGCTTCTCCTTCAGAACCTTTGCTATGAATTGTAACAATGCTTCCACCACAAATCCATGTTTGTGTTTGATAAAGTTTATCCTTCAAATATTCTTCCTCCCTAATAGTCACTGCTAAATCAAAATTAGCACATGCAAACCTTCTAATCAAATCAAGACAAACATAACTTTGACTATCTTTCATATCAACACTATTGGCATCTTCAACTCTACTGAAAAGATTCTTCACAATATAAGGAACTACTTTTTGTCTCATTTCAATGTTCATTTTCAAAAACCAGGTAATAATAACATCATAAGAAGTAGATATCAAATAATCTGAAATTCTTTCATTATCAAGAGGATCGGGCTTGTCTCTAGTTAAGGTTTTTTGTGTGATAACCAAATGTGGTGCCTCAACACTATTTCGTTTTTGTGATATTGTTGATGATCTCTTTATCGAAATATCGGTATTGTGATCTTTAAATGCATCGATAAATGTAAAAGCGATAGCAAAAATTGACTGATAATCTATTACCGTGAAGTTTGAAGTCAAAGAAGGTAAGTGAACTAAGGATAATAAAAATTCTAAAATAAAAGGTGAATACTTCTTGTTTGAAATTAGGCTTTGCAATTTTGTGGTAATCGGTTTTAATGTTTTTTTCACTGAATCTGGATATTCATAACAACATAATGTAATTACTTGAATACACTCTCTAACTCCATCAATATGAAGAGTACTTAATCCCTTAAATAATGAATAAACAATCGTATTTTTATCATCAGCAGAAAGAACTTTTTCGTATGGTAAAATAGATCCCAATAATTTAATATGAAAACAATGTAAAGCTTTTTTAACGTCCATATTTATTTTCAAAAGAAAAGTGTTGTTGAGTTGAATATTGTCACAAGCTAATTGACACAACTGTTTAATTTTAACATTTGAATATTCAAATAAAGCTAAATTTGACATTTGAAAATGAAGACAATACCAAACAAATATAATTATCTCCATTTCTTTGCATCTAGTCAAAACTTCAATGTACAACCCTAATAGATAATCGGGATCAATATAATTATTTGATAAATCTGCATCATGTTTGTCGTTATTGATTCTAATTTCGGTTGAATAAATACCATATTCCAATTCAAAAAGCTCTGAAATCTCTTTATCTTCTTTTGCAACATCAAAATCGTTTAAAACAAACCCATTTTCAGGCAAATCATAATAGAGAAAATAAATCCTTTTTTCATTAGTTGCCCTTAGTTTTAAGAAGAAACATAAAATGATTTTTAAAGTATCGAGACTATCGGTATTTGTGCTGAACTCGGGTTTGGCTAGATTAAATAAACAATGATATGAAATCTTAAGTAAAAGCTGATAAATGATAGATGGCTTAAGAGTATCGTTATTAGCAGAAGATTTGATAAAAATTTTAATTAGGGCAATAACATAGGAGAGTAATTTTTCTGGAGGAGAATACCAATCAGGGACATCGGGCAATAAATATTTTTCCGGCTTTAAGTCCTTAGTTTTGCCTCTGGAATCTGTATAATGATTATTACTATTACTATTAGAAGTAGAAAAATAGTGGTTGATACTATTAGAAAAATAAGAATAGTTGTTATTGGAAGAAAAAGTAAAATTATAGGAGATTGCCAGGCACAATTCAAGATAGGTTTTGAGATCTTTGGTGTAGAAAAAACCCATGATTTTTTTCAAAAAAAGCTCCTGAAATAACTCAAACTCGGTATTGGAAAACACATCACAGAGCAATTTGTCCAAGATAAAGCTTGCTTCAGAGTAAGTCTCACTATCCCCAGTCAACTTTTCAATCATGAAAAAATTGCAATTGGAATTTTTAGTTTTTGGCATCTCAAGAAGCTCATAACAAACATCAGTCATACCAAAAAGATACTGGATTGCAAAAGCGATAATTTCACTGGCTAAAGAGAGATTTACCGCTTTTTTATAAGTATTATTAAAAAGTTTTAAAATTTTTTTTCTGAGAGAAACATCGACAAAAACCAACTCCTTAAAAACATTGTCAGAGCACTTTCTTTTTGCAATAAATTTACGTTTCAACAAATTGTGGCAATATATCTTTGATAGCGTTTGAAAGGCTGCTGGATTTAAAGCTGAGGGATTTAAATAATCTTTATTTTCATAATAATCAACAATTAAGTGGTAAGTTGGGCTATCTAATAATTCAAGATTATTAACTCCAAATTTAATAAAATTTCGTTTGGCAAAATTTGATAATATATTTCGAGAATCATGAAGAATTGAATTTAAAAGATATAATAATGTACAGTTATCATCATCATAACGATTAAAATCAATTGCATCCATGATGTCAAAAATAGTATAGTTTCCACTTTCTTTATTACCAAAATCCCAGTAACCGTTTGAGTAAAACAAAAAATTTTGACTATTTTTTATGATATAAAGAATGAATTCTAAAATTTTTTTTGATACGATAAAAGAATTGTTATGTTTTACAGCAGAATAAAAAGAGTTAAAAAGACCTTCAAAGGTATAATGATAATTGTTTTTAAAATTTTCCAAATAGTAAGAAAGCAATTGCTTTAATAAATTTAGTGAGCCAGCAACAGTATTGTCATGATTAATCTTTTGAGAAAAGATTTTCATGTGTTGAGCATCATTTGGTTCGATGATTGCGAATCTTAGTGATAAATCCTGGTAAAGATAAGTGTCATCAAAATTTTCATTTTTATGTTCATTATTGTGGTCATTATCATGAACATTATCATGAACATTATCATGAACATTATCATGTTCATTATCGTAATAATCGTCATAGTAATTGTCTTCAGAATTGTCAGTTTGATCAACATTTTTTGATTCAATATCATTAGGGGTGAACAAAAAATCGAAATTAAAGTCATTAGAAAAAGAAAAAGTGGAGGAAGGATTGGAAGAAATGCTAGGGTTGGAATTAAAATTAAAATTGTTGTTAAGTTTACTTTCAGTGATATTATTTGCATCAATGTTTTCATTAATTTTTTGATATTGTAACGTTTGCTTTAAATGTTTGCCAGAAATAATATAAAGTAAAATTTGGTTAATTTGCAAAAAGGAATTTTTATTTAAAGGTGTGTGAATATTATTAGTAAAAGATAATAAGTTTCTAATAATGTCAGAAATTACAGGGTCATAATTGATTCTTTCAACTTTAATCATTGAATAGCATGCTAAATAATTGATGAGGATGATAAATAAAGAGTTTGGAAATTTTCTATTTAAAGACAATTGATTAATAATAGTTAAACAATTACGAAAAACGTTTCCATTTTCAGTTATTGAAGATAAATAAAGAATGTTTGATAAGAAAATTTCTAAATTTGATTTGTCAAAGTTACTAGTAGGTAAGAGATCAATTAAATAATCCAAGAAATTGATTAAGGAATTTAAAAGTTTGGGGGATAATAGAATATCGTTTGTAAAAGATTTATTGATAAAAGTTGGCAAACTAATTGTATAATAAAGGTCAATGTTATAGTTCTTTGAAGAGGAGGTTAAATCTCTTAAAATAAAGTTATTATCCTGTTTTATTGAATTGATTAAATCAATTTGAAAGCTCATTTTATTCAAGTCAATTGGCTTAGCATTTGTTGGAATAGAAGGAAGATTATTAGTGTTTGAAACGGAAGCAGAAGCAGAAGCAGCAGCAGCAGCAGAATTAAAATTAGAAGCAGAATTAGAAATATGATTAGAATTAGAAGCAGAAATGGCGTTAGCAGAAGAGGTAGAAGCATTATTAGTAGAAGTGGAGACATGGTTGGCATTATTAGAAGAAGAAAAAGCAGAAGAATTATCGATTAATAAAGTCAAAGCGTCAATGAACAAGTCAAAATTGGGGTCTATAATTTTTTTGGATAAATTTGAAGAAAGATGTTTATTTAGTTCGATATTATTGATAATATTATTTTGTGGAATGGAGAGATTGAAGTAATAATTGACTAAGATGGATCTATAATAGATTAATTTTACAGTGTTATTTGATGAGAGGTTGTCAGCTTTGATGCACTGGATTAGTAGGTTTAAGATATCCTTTCTTAGAGAGGAAGACAAATCTCTCGATAGTAAATGAGAAGCATTTAACCAAATGTTGTTTATTTGCAGAGAATGGAATTTATTTTTTGATATGGAGTCAGTTAATTTGAGGATTGCATTTAATTTTTGGTTTGGTAAACCTGTTAGTAGAGTATTGAATTGATCTATTAGATAAGCAGTTGGGTTTGAGTCTAAATTGGAAGCAGGGTTTGAATTTAGATTTATATTGGAAGATAAAGGTGAATTGAGATCAGATTTAGTGGTTAAAGAATGAGAAGAAGAGGTAATTATGTTTGAAAAGGATCTTTGGTTTAGCACTTTTTTCCTGGGATGATGTTTTTTTGAAGAGAAGATTCTTGAAAAGGTTGTTGAAGTAGCGGAAGACTCATTTGATTGGTGGGATTGAATTGATTGATGAGACTGATTAGATTGGTTTGACTGGTTAGATTGGTTTGACTGATTGGATTGGTTTGAGAGATGAGAATTGTTTGAATTGTTTGTATTTGAAACATCCAAGCTAATTGTATTATTTGAGTTGATTATTTCTAAATTTTTATTGGAAATGGAGGAAGGAATTGCAGAAGAAGTAAGGGCAATTGAAGAAGTAGGGAGAGGAATTGAAGAGGGAGTTGAAAAGGATTTGGGTAAAAGTCTTACAAAAAAAGAAGAGGAAGAGGAGGAAGAAGAAGAAGGAAATCTATTAGCAGAACTAGAAGGGGTAGCAGAATTAGGGGAGGTGGGAGAGGTAGCAGAGCTTGTAGGTGTGGCTTTCGATGGAGAGGAATAGGTTGAGTTATAGCCAGAAGCAGAGGCATTAGCAGAAGCAGTGGTTGTTGTGCCAGTTCTTGAACAAGCAATTGGGCTCGATACAGCAGCAAGAGGTAGAGTGGTTCTTGAGCCGGATTCTGAGCCAGCTCTTAGTGTAAAGCCCAAAGAGGACTTTATGCCAGCTCTTGAGCTGTTTTTGAGTGTTATATTTGAACTTGAAGTAGATCTTGAGATAGTAGCGGTTTTGTTTGAGACAGAAGATGAATTATCGCTGATGCCAATGGATTCAGTCATATCATTCAAGTCGTTAATATCGTTAATATCGTTATTATCGTTAAAGGTATTGATTAAAGTGGGTTTAATGTCGTTTTTCTTGTTTTTTTTGGGCTTAATATGTCTATTATAATGAGAAGGGGGCATGGGAGGCATACTCAATAAATTATTTTTATTTTATTTTTAAATTTTTTTTTATTTTTTTTATTTTTTTTTATTTTTTTTTACTTTATTTTATTTTATTTTGTTTTTATTTTTTGCTT
>JAKTTS010000144.1:0-30951 GCA_030560485.1 Ascoidea tarda (nom. inval.) | reverse complement strand
TTTATTTTCTTTAGATGGATCGTTATTGGCGCGATTGCTGAGTCGGAATGAATATTTGAGATGTTACTGCATTTTATGACTCCTAAGATGTTTCGTATGTGATTGTTCTGGAGAGTTTGGAAAGACTTTATCGTTGTTTGTGTGGCACTATTTAGGTATATCTCACTACTGTATGTAATTATGGGGAAGATGCAAGCGTTATAGAGCTGTCGAGCTGCAAATCCGTTAAGCCCTTGATATCTCGAAGCTAGTCGATGTATCTGGCTACTGGTCAGCTTTAGCTTGTTTTTGACATAGTCAGTGTGTTTTTTGTAGCCTAGTTTTTGGTCTAACCAAATTCCAAGTAGTTTGACTATTTTGTCTTCTTCTTTGCTATTTCCGTTTGGTAGTCCTATTTTCAATTTGGTGTTTTTTGTACTGCTTCTGTTGCTTATCGCCTTCCTGTCCAAAATTCTGTTCATGCAGCAGCGGCGGCACGTGAACGAAAAATTTATCTAACAATCAAAATCTTCAAACTTTATTATTTCTGTTTCAATCTCTGAGTAATCATCAACAGCAACAATATGAGTAAAGAAATAATTACTGATGTTTCTCCCAAAATCATAAAGGGCATTGAGTTCAGTGCTTTAAGTGCAAATGAAGTTGTTCAGCAGTCTGAAGTTGAAATTGGCGGTGGTGATATGTTTGATATCTCATTTGCTCCAATGAGGGTTCCAAAGGAACATGGTGTTTTAGATACTAAAATGGGTGTAGGTTCCAAAGATTTATACTGTAAGACTTGTAAAGGTAACTTGATAAACTGTAATGGTCATTTTGGACATATCAAATTGGCCTTACCGTGCTTTCATATTGGTTATTTCAGACATATCATTCAAATTTTAAAAATCATATGTAAAAATTGCTCAAGAGTTTTGCTAGATGAGAATACCAAAATTGGGTTTTTAAAAGAGTTGAGAAAACCATCCATAGACAATTTAAAGAGAATGTCTGTTATGAAAAAAATTGTCAAGCAATGTGAAAAGCAGAGAAGATGCAACCACTGTGGATGTCTCAATGGAGGTGTTAAAAAAGCAGCTTCTGGTTCAAGTAATGCTGCTTTAAAAATTATACACGACACTTTTAAATGGATTGGTAAGAAAAATCCTATTGAAAAAGTCCAATGGGACCAAGATTTTAATCACTTGTTTCAATCGAATCCCGAACTAGAAAGGTTTTTCAAAAGATGCGTTGACGATTTAAATCCTTTAAGAGTATTGCATCTTTTTAAGCAAATTATTCCCGAAGAATTGGAATTGATTGGATTAGACCCAAAAACTGGTGGCAGACCTGAAACCTATATTTGGAGATATTTACCATGTCCACCTGCTTGTATCAGACCCTCAGTTGTTATGGTAGACTCCTCAAATGAAGATGATTTGACTGTAAAATTAAATGAAATTGTTTTTTGTTCCAACTTGATAAGATCGGGTCTAGAAAATGGTATTCCAATCAATAAGCTAAATGAACAGTGGGATTTCCTTCAGGCTTCAATTGCAATGTACATCAATTCAGATGTCGTCATTAATGCTATTCCTCCGGGCCCAGGTAATATGGGCAATAAACCAAAGGTTATAAGAGGGTTTTGTCAGAGATTAAAAGGTAAAAAGGGTAGATTCAGAGGTAATTTATCTGGTAAAAGAGCAGATTTTACTGCTAGAACTGTCATTTCCCCAGATCCAAATTTATCAATTGAAGAAGTTGCTGTTCCTGATAGAGTTGCAAAAGTTCTTACATTCCCAGAAATGGTCAACAATATTAATAAAGAAAAATTAAAAGCACTAATTAGAAACGGTCCAACTATCCATCCAGGTGCCAATTATATCATAAAGAGGAATGAGGATTCTAAAAGAAATTTAAAATTTTCTAATAGAGATAAGTTGGCAAATGAATTGCGTTCTGGTGATATAGTTGAAAGACATATCAATGATGGCGATATAGTTCTTTTTAATCGTCAACCTTCTTTACATCGTTTATCTATTTTATCTCATTATGCAAAAATTAAACCATGGCGTACTTTCAGATTTAATGAGTGTGTTTGTACTCCTTATAACGCCGATTTTGATGGCGATGAAATGAATCTACATGTTCCTCAAACTGAAGAAGCTAGAACTGAAGCAATAACATTAATGGCAGTCAAGAATAACCTATTGACACCAAAGAGTGGTGAGCCAATTATTGCTGCTACACAAGATTTTATTACAGCTAGTTACTTGTTATCTAAAAAAGATACCTTTTTTGGCAGAGCAGAATTATCCCAAATATTGGCTTCTATGAGTGATGCAAATACCCAATTCGATTTACCTCCTCCAACAATTGTCAAGCCAAAGTATTTATGGACGGGAAAACAAGTATTTTCGCTATTGATTAAACCAAATTCCAGCTCTAAAGTAGTTATCAACTTGGATGCAAAAAATAAAACCTTTGAAAAGCCATTAAAAGGATATAGAGATGAAATGTCTCCCAATGATGGTTTTGTTGTAATCAGGGGCTCAAAAATTTTGTCAGGAGTAATGGATAAATCAGTTTTAGGTGATGGTAAGAAGAAATCTGTATTTTATTCTATTTTACGTGATTATGGTCCTGATGAAGCTGTGAAAGCAATGAATAGAATGGCTAAAATGTCTGCAAGATATCTTGGAAACCGTGGGTTTTCAATTGGTATTGATGATGTTATGCCTCCATTAAGCTTAAGAACTCGAAAGGAAGAATTGGTGAGGAAATCTTATAAAGAATGCGATGATTTAATCAGATTGTATAATGAAGGTAAATTGGAAACACAGGCAGGGTGTAATGAGGAACAGACTTTGGAGGCTAAAATTTCAGGTATTTTAAACGATATTAGAAGTACTTTGGGTTCTGTTTGTTCAAATGTGTTGAAGAAATCTAACGCGCCATTAATTATGGCTACCTGTGGATCTAAAGGTTCTGCAGCTAATGTTGCTCAGATGGTTGCAGTTGTTGGACAACAAATTATTTCTGGTAATCGTATTGCAAACGGTTTTGAAGACCGTACACTACCTCATTTTTTGAAAAATTCCAAAACTCCTCAGTCTAAAGGATTTGTTAAAAATTCTTTTTTTTCTGGTCTTACTCCCCCAGAATTTTTGTTTCATGCCATTTCAGGCAGAGAAGGTTTAGTCGATACAGCTGTCAAGACAGCAGAGACTGGTTATATGTCTAGAAGATTAATGAAATCTCTAGAAGATCTTAGTTGTCAGTATGACGGAACCGTCAGAAACTCTTCAAATGGGATTGTTCAGTTTAAATTTGGTGGAGATGGTCTCGACCCACTTGATATGGAAGGAGATGCCCAACCTGTTGATTTTGATAGAACTTGGAATCATTGTTATACAACTACTTATAGTTCTGAAGATAAATGTTTGTTGCCTTATGAAGTCATTGAAATAGCAGCAAATAAATTGAAACCATTTCAAGATAAATTGGTAAGATATGATAACTTGGGACATGTAATTAATAATGTGGAAGATCTTAACAAGGATGAATTTGTTGATAATCTGGATGGTGAAAGAAGTTTTTATGATTCTGTTATTAATTTTGTTAAGCAAAAAGCTGAAATTTTGGGTGGTATAAGGGCCAAAAAAAATCTTTCAAGATGTTTCGAAAAACCTAAAACAAAAACAAGAGATCAAAATATTGTTTCGCCTTTTATTCAAAATTCAATTGACCAACTAAGTAAAATTACCTATTCGTTTGTTGAAAATTTTATTGACATTTGTTTACATAAATATTCCAAGGCTAATATTGAGCCAGCAACCGCGGTAGGAGCTATTGCTGCACAATCTATTGGTGAACCAGGAACTCAAATGACATTGAAGACTTTCCATTTTGCCGGTGTTGCTTCTATGAATATTACATTAGGTGTTCCTCGTATAAAGGAAATTATTGATGTTACAAAGGACATTTCTACACCCATTATTAAAGCTATTTTGGTCAATGGTAAAGATGAAAGAGCTGCAAGATTAGTTAAAGGTCGAATTGAGAAAACTACGCTTCATCATATTGGTGGATATATTGAGGAGGTTTATTCATCATCTAAAATTTATTTAAAAATCAAAATTGATTTGCAAACGGTATCCAAATTACAATTGGAGTTGACCATTGAAAACGTTGCAGAAGCCATTGCAAGGGCATCCAAGTTGAAGATTTCCGGACAAGATATCAATATTATGACGGATAATACGATCCATGTTAACTGTTATGACGAGGATGAAGAAAAAGCATCCAAATCGGCAAGCACTACAAAAAAAATTCACGAATCGAATTTATTTTTTAGAATTCAGCAATTAAGAAGGGAATTGCCTAATGTTCAGGTTAAGGGATTACCAGGGGTGCAAAGAGCAGTTATTAATATTGATGAAAAACTTAAAGAAAACGTGTTATTGATTGAAGGTTATGGACTCCAAGATGTTATGACAATTGATGGTATTGCTGGAACTAAAACCAGTTCGAACCATGTTTTAGAGATGTTTAATGTGTTGGGTATTGAGGCAGCTAGAGCCAGTATAATTCATGAAATTATCTATACTATGAGCAACCATGGTATGAGTCTTGATCCACGTCACATCCAATTGTTGGGAGATGTTATGACATACAAGGGAGAAGTTTTGGGTATTACTAGAAATGGGTTGGCTAAAATGAGAGATTCAGTTTTACAGTTGGCATCATTTGAGAAAACGTCTGATCATTTATTTGATGCAGCATTTTATATGAAGAAAGATGAGGTCAAGGGGGTTTCTGAGTGCATTATCTTAGGACAAACAATGAGTATTGGAACAGGAGCATTTCAACTTGTTAATGAAACAGAAATTATGCCAGAAGAATTGAAACCAAAACGATGTTTGTTTGAATCGTTTTGTACTTAGATTTTGAGAACTAAGATATATAGATTGAAATACAAATAATGATAATGAAAATAATAAAGGAAAATTATAAAAAAATATAAAGTTAAATTAAATTGTTGATATAAAAGTTAAGCTATGATTATGACTATAATTATGATCATGATCATGATTCAAATTCATAATCAGGATTTCTTGAATACCTTACATAACCTTCAAAGGTGCCAACTTTGGTATATAAAAGCTGAGCTCTATGGTTATTCAATTGAGTAGACCAATAAACTTTAGTACAGTTCTCCAAGTCAGCCTGCTTATAGGTGTATTCAAATAATTTTCTCCCAACACCACCAAGCCTATTCTTTTCAGAAACATACAAATCGTTGATGTACATATAAGTCGTTGGAGACCAGGTGCTCAAATGGGTCAAGTAGGAAATAAAACCAATGACTTTGTTTGTCTTTTTAGAGACAGCAACAGCACACCACATTGCAACCGATTCGTCCAAAAACCTCTCAAAAGTATAGTCAGTAACATCAGGAGGAACCGATTTTTGATAGAAAGTCAAGTAGCTGTCGGTTTTGCCAGACCACAACTGGACCCATTGGTCCTTGTCTTCTCTTTCAATTGGTCTTATAAGGAACTCAGATGTTTCTGCCATTTCCAAGCGCACAATTTTCGAGATACATTAGTGTTGTATCTACAAAAACAGAGGCAGCTAAAAGGATTATATATATACAGATTAGTCACCAAGCACTTTTGATCTTACCTAAATGGGCACTTTGCGCTCGGCTGTTCAAAAGCCGTCATCTGCAAGACGTGCAGCAGTGCGCACGTAAAACGCAGTGGCATCGAAAACTGCGGTGGTGGATTTGGAGCTCCACCACCAGTTGATGAGGTCCAAGTGGTCGACGTTCTCGAGCGTTCCGAGATACGTACCCCATTTCGACGACAGCACGGACACCAATCCGTCGTTGTCACCGGCGGCCTTGTTCACGACCCTCCAGGGAATGTTGAAGAGGTTGCGATAGGTTGGAGTGAACTGGGCTCCATAGCTGTAGTAGCTCACCGACGGATCGTTCACAACGTTCTTGTTGAAATGTTCGTTGAGATACGATGTGGTTAGTTGGCTGAGACTGGGTGGTAACACTTGCTGAGGAATCTTAAATGTTTCCAGCAAGTTGCTCAAGAAGTCTGCAAACTCGCTGCCATGATGGGGAGTCGAGATAGTGGTCAACGATGAGACGCCATATCTTTTCTTATCTATCTTGGAAATCAAATATCTTGAATCTAACCCGCCCATTGAATGAGCGATTAGATTGAACTTCAACTGACCTGGACTCTTATCGCTATTTTTGTACTGTTCGAAATATGGGTCGTTATCAATGTAGTTTTCAATGGAATTATTGAGTTTTTTGGCTCGATCTTCAATACTGTCAAAAGGAGGAACCGAAGCTGTGATAACTTTTGATCCATTTGCTTCCAATATCTCTTTTATTCCCCTCCAATAATGAAAGTATATGTTGTTTTTCGTGAGATCTTCACTTATTTTGTAGATTTTTTTTTCAAACCTATTACTAAATTTATCTGCTATGAATGGCAAGCTAGGTAACAATAAAATTTTGTCAAATCCTGAAAACCCATGACATAAAACAATCGGATTTTTAGGCGGTTTGTAATTGTTGTAGCTTTTTTTCAACAAGTTACTATTAACTAAAAAAAAATTGGAGTTGACCAATAACTTGCCATTGTTCATATTCATCTAGCAGAAGTGGGACTAATATGTTTTTTCTTGGTTTCTTCATCTGTTACTTCCCACCAGAGTACCACTGGTTTGATTTGGCAAGTAAAGCAAGCCAAATTCAGGTTCCGTGCTCCTGGAAATTACCACATTTACGGGTTTGCATACAGCAGCATCGGATAAGCGTCGAACTACTGATATATGCGCATATATACAACCTAAATAGGATTCCAACATACTAAAAAATGCTATTTTCTCCAAGCTCATTTTCCTTCATACTATAGTTTTCCATCTCAATATGGTCCTTTTTCTTAAGGTGTGTTTTAGTAAGTTTAAATTTTGTTGGATACTGCCATTTATTGGTCTTCGCAATATTGATAACATCAAAGTTACGCAAAGACAGAAAGTCTTTTAAATTATCGGTCAATTTACAATACCATTGATACGCTTTTTCAGACAACTTCAATCGATCATATCCAATTATTATCCAATTCATGCTTTCATTTGTGACCTTTAAATTGAATGATTTAGTCATAACCTCGGTGATTTTAATACACTTATCTATCTCTTCAATTTTCTTATTCCAGTTATCTTTGTTGAAATTCTGATTCATGACTTTGAATTTAATAGTCCCAATTATGATATGCTCAAAAAACTTATCATCAAACTTCTTTTTGGAATTTGAAACAATTTTTTTCGAAATTATCGACAAAAGATAGTCATTATATATCTTGAGAAAACAAATTCCCAATCTTTCAATAACAAATAATTCACTTAAAAATAAGTTAACTATGCCGATATCTAAATTATCTGGATGAAATGGATGTGTTTTTAAATACCCGGCTTGTGGGTTATTTGAAATATATGTCTGCGTTTTAATAATTGTATCTTTATATGAATTATAAAACGATAATATTGTATGTGCCCTTTCCTTAGCATGCATATTTTTTTCAAGACTCAAGTAAAATAGTGTCTGTTTGTAAAAAATATTTAGATAATGAATTTTAAACTCCTTTGTTATCGAACTTGTTTTCAATGATAGCTTGTTCCCAAAGTCGGGATTTAATACTTTTAGATTCTCAATATAATATTCAAAACTCTTAACGTCTAAAAATGATATAGCCTCAACTTTCTGATGATGATAATACTCAACCAATCCCAACTGGTTTAATAATAAAAAAACTGTCCCGTCAATAACTTCATTCATTTCGGTATCCTGGAAATATTTCAATATTTCAAAATTTGATTTGAAATTACTTAAAAAAACCTTGTCATCAAATACTTTAGTAAAACTGTTCAAATAGTTGAGAGAATCTCTCGAAAAGTTCTTTTGAAACGTGCATAACATTTCAACTGTTAATATAGAAATGTCGGTATCGTTTAATTTTCCAAAAGTTTCTATATTTTCAATAACACTTTTAATCAATATCAATGAAATTCTTGGCAATTCGGATAATCTAAATTGTTTAACTAAAGATAAAACCA
Source organism: Ascoidea tarda (nom. inval.) (assembly GCA_030560485.1). Taxonomy (NCBI): domain Eukaryota; kingdom Fungi; phylum Ascomycota; class Saccharomycetes; order Ascoideales; family Ascoideaceae; genus Ascoidea; species Ascoidea tarda (nom. inval.). The sequence continues at coordinate 22,830 of JAKTTS010000144.1, read as the reverse complement.
TATTGAAAAGTTTCACTCTACTGTCATAATGTACTTTTTTCATCTGCTGAAAGATGAAAGATAAAAGTTTACTGGAGTTGGTTAAACCGAAAAAAATAAAATTAATGAAAATATAATCTGAAGTTAAAAAATCCTTTTGACTTTCAACGGTCATTTTTGAAAATTCATATTCATATCGTTTTTTTGTGGCTCGAAGTAATTGATTTATTTGTATTTTGAATTTCTCAAAATTTGTTCTATAAATTTCTTTTGACGCAATTGTCTTGGACAGTTTAAAAGTCAAGCAATACGATCTTTGAAAATACTGGTACTCTTTAAGTTTATTTTTGGTTATTCTTGATAATTGTTTAAAAGAATATAACAATTCCAATTTCAGGTCAATTATGGATTGATGTATTATTTCATTGTTAATTTCTGCAAGGGATTTATTTTTAATACTTGATTCTGGCTTATTATCAATCCTTGGAGCAACCTTATAATCAAACCCTAGGTTTGATTCAATGTTTAATTGTGGTAGAATTAACAAATTTTTGATATCTAAATGAGTTAGGGAATATAAGTTTAAATTAGAGGACAAAAGGTGATTATAAAAAGGATGCAACACTTTGTCAAAGTGTCTGTTTGTTTGGAAAGTTATGATATTATTATTAATTAATCTGATAAAAAAACTCTCATACTCATTAACTGGTAGAGTTTGCAATAAACGATGGAAAAAAAACGGATGCAAAATAATTATAAATTTTTTCAATTCTAAAAGGTTTGATATATTACCCAGATCATTTTTTAAATACCTGACATTAGTTTCAATTGAATCTTTAAGAATCAAATTAACATAAACTGAAAGTGTGTCGAATACTTTAAAAATTTTTTTGTGGTCGATATTTTGATTAGCCAAATAATTGAATAAATATGTTATTGAAGTCTTTGAAAAAGTAGAGTTTGGAAAAAAAATTTCTCTTAATAAGGTTAATTTAATTGAATTGTTGTTTATGACGCTTTGATTTTCAGAACCAAATTCAATGGCTCTTTCGATTTCTTCGCAAATTTGATTCTCAATAAAAAAATATATTTGCAAAAAAGATTTTTCAGGAGAATAACTTAATTGGTTTTTGTATATTCGAAACAAAAGCTTCAAATTACTTATCAAATTGTAAATCAAAAGAGGTTTGTTTATTATATTATCCAATACAAGATTTTTAATTAACGAAATCATCTTCATGATAGAATCAAATGAGCCGTCATGCAAATCTATGGAACAATTATCGTTTTTAAGAGTTTTAGTTATTAAACTCAAAAGTTGTTTAAATAACAACTCATTGTTTGTGGTAAATACAAAATCCCAAAATTCATAATTGCTAATAAATTTCTCCTTTTCAGCTTCAAAGTTTTGAAGAAAAAAAACTGAATCTGGTTCTTTTGCAAATTTGGTTAAAGTCAAAGATTGTGAATCAATATCAAGAATTTCATTTTTCAAATCAAGCCTCAATTTGGTTTTCTCAATTAAGTCTTCTTTGAAATTGATGTCTGGCGCATTAAATACCACTATTGGATTTCTTGAAACCTTTTTTGTGAACTTGCCATTGACTATTTTCAGATTGAGATTCTGTTGAAAATTTTGATTTAAATTTGGAAAGGTTTTAATTTTGTTCAGTGAGATTTGGCCAATTTGGTTCTTGAACGAAATACCAGGATGAAAGTAATTTTGAGGCCTGAAAATAATAAGAGATCTGTTCAACAGCTTTAATCTTACTATTTTGTCATTGCAAAGTACCCTTATCATTTTAGCCAGGCAAAGTCAAACTAAACATCTCCAGCAGACTGAAAGAAAGAAAGTCTCATAGCAGCAAGAAAAAAACAAGCCAATCAACAGCCGTTGCGCTCTGAAAAAACTCACCTCTGGTTTCCGAACATCCGTGTGTTTGAGCAGGAGTTCCGCATTATATCCGTGTGTCTCCTGTATGTATCCTGTGCGGAAGTATGCGGAATTTACACGGATTTTGCTTTTTCCACATTTACGTGAGAAGAAACAACACCAACATCAATAAATGGACAGAACCCAAGTGCAGTTGGAGAGTATGAATAGAAGTTAGTTGGTGCCCTTGATGAAAAATGATGACAGCAAGATTGATTTTCAAAACGAAGAAACCGAAAATGACCGGCGACAGGAGGTTTCTGAGCCGTATTTTCTGAATATTCCTAGCAACCAGTATATGAGAAAGTTGATAGAGATCCAAGAAAACCAATTGAAAATTATCAACAGTATTAAGAAACACCAAAAGCAATTTCAGTTATTGTCTCAGGGTTTTCCCTTTTTGAAGAAAGAAATGTTGTTTGATTTTGTGGATGAAAAATATGACGAAAACAATGAGAACAATAGAGATAGCAATGAGAGGCTCCACAGTTTCAACCGAAGATTTCAACCTGATTTTAATGAAAACCACAATTTTGATTATGATACTGATAAAAGCATTCAAAGTTTGAACAGCGAGAGTCATGAAAATGAAGAGGCTCACTCCAGGCAAAACAATTATCATAAAATTAATCGGAATGATAATAATAATAGTAATAGTAATAATAACATCGATAAAAGTCCTAATAATTCTAAAGATACTAAAGATAACTCCCACGAAAATCCCAACACAAAAAACTCTAACCAAAATAAAGAAATTCAGAATTTAGAAAACAATAAAAAAGATATTAAACTTGCCAACAGCAGCACTGATAATTCTACAAATGTCATATCACATAATAGTTATAAAAATGATGACTCCTATACCTTATTAATGGATTTAGGTAAACAGCTAAAATCAAAAATAACACATAAATTTAACACTAGCAATATTAATTTGTCATTTACTCAAAATGAAAGTACTCTGTCTGATGGTAATAACAATGAAAACAAAGGTTTTCAAAATACTGAAATTTTGGATGATATTTATTACGCATTTAATCATATTTCAAATGACATCGATGGCTTCAACGTGACTGAAAACAGCAATTCAATCTCAACTGCAAATTATAGTGATAGCACAAATGATAGCGATAATAAAAATGATTACGATAGTGGTCAAACTCATATTGATAATCAAAAAGAAAAAGAAAAAGAAAATAATAATTTGAATCTCGATTCAAAGGAAAAAATCGAAAATTTAAAACTCAAATCAACTAAAAAAATTAAATCTCAATGGAACTCAATTATTAAAAAATATAGTTCCTATGACTTGAATAACCAGGGAGATTTGGTTGATATTTTTACGGGCGAGATTGTTGAAGATAATGGACATTTAAAATCTATAGATTCAAAAAACTCAAATTTATGGAAGTTATTTTCAAATAAAAAAAACATTATTGGAAAAAGTAAAAATGATGAGACTGATGAACCAATATCCAAAATTGATGAGGAATCCAAAAGTGAAAAAAATAACCAAGATAATAACCAAAATGACGTTATTAAAAACAAAGAAAACATTGAACTTGTCCCAAAAATAAACTTAAATAATAATATACATGCACACGATTCTTATTTAATAGAAGATAATCACAAATTTCACTTAACAGGCATAGAAACCTCTACTCCTTTTTTTCCCAATAAAAATGCTCTTGAGATAGACGTTAGTAGTATTGGAACTTCGACACCATTTCTGTTTGATAAAAATAATCTTGGTATTAATAATGTAAATTCGTGTGGAATTGAAACTCTAACTCCTTTCCCTTTATTCAAAAAGAAGCAATTTTTATTAAACGATCAAATTCAAACTTCAACACCATTTTTAAAAAATAGTGGAATACATTTTGATTTAAATAACATTGACACTTCCACTCCCTTTTCTTCTAATCAGATAAATGTTAATAATTTTAAAACCAAAAATCTAAATTTAAATTCAACTAAACTTAAAAGTTCAATATTAAATCCTAAAAACCAGTTTAATATTAGCATTAGCGACCTTCAAACGTCAACTCCTCTACCAGCCTTTCTAAATAACAAACCTGATGCTAATAAACTTAATGCTGATCCTGATAATGACAATAAATATTCTTCAGATAATTATATTAATAAAAATTATCAGAATAATGGTTCTATTAATGATAATTTAGTGTTTTTGACACCAAAACCAATAACAGCAAAATCTAAAAGAAAACTACAATTGTATTTCATAAAGAAAACAGCAAATCAAAGCGATATACTGTTAATGGATGATCTCGATCTTCTCTCTTCATCATCGCGTAAAACAAAAAAAACAACTCCTAAAAAACTAAAACGATTGTCTCGAAATCCATTTGCATTTAATAAAAACAAAAATAATAAAAAGCTTTCAAATGATAGAACCCAAATTAAAAATCGTAATCAAAAAACAATTGGGGACAACGTTTCATTGAATAATTCTACAGTTTTTGATAATGATGTTGAAAATATTGAAGAAAGAAAATTATCTGGAATTCCTCAAGACAACAATGATGATTATGAATCAACTCAAACTGATAATCAAAGATATAATAATTATTTAAATTCTGACGAGTTCATTCAAAGTATTACAACTCCCAAAAGAGTTAACGAAAGCCTGCCAGAATTCAACAAATCAATGATAGATTCGTCACCTTTAAAGAACAAGTCGAACACTGAGTCTTCGATCAACAGCGGGTTTTCAAAAGGAAATACCTCGACTGAGTTTTACAAGAAAAAGAAATCTTCGATTCATTTAAATCAAGAATTGTTATCTTCACAAGCAATATCTGGAAATGAAAGCGTTATTAGCAACAATATATATGGTAGAAATAAGAATGGTAGCATTCTGTTTAAATCAAATAACACCCTCTTTAACATCAACACCCCTTCACCTATTCGGTCCAAGAATTATTTGAAAGGAGAGAATAACATGGCAGCTGATAAAAAATCCCACAAGACCGGAGAGTCATTATCAATCATCGGTTTAAATTCCAATGATTCTACTGTGGAAAGTGTTCATAATAAGACTAAAAAAGAGAAGATTTTTTATGATGTGAAAACACCAAAGAATGTGAATTTTACAACGGATAATGAGACATTTGAGTTTGAAAGGAAAACCGAATTATTACCCAAATATCAGAAAATGAAAACTTATGGAAAAAGACCTAAAAATCAGTTTTCTTTTAACAAAAAGTCTAAAGAACATTATTTATTAGATTCAACTATAATATCAGATGATGACAGTTCAGACTTTGAGCTTCTTGAGGTGTTTGAAAATGCAAGACTGCAAAAAATGGTTGCAGTTAATTTAAAAAAAGCAACTGTTCATGATATAGCTGATGATAGTAATTTTGATGAGATGGATGATCGCAAAAAAAGACAAAACCTCAGCAAATACAAAAACAATGGTTCCAGCAAGAATAAGAGAAGATCTCAAAATCACGAATCAGGTGGTGTGAGAAAAAGAGCTCGATCTAATATTAAAAAACAAAAAGAAAACTCGACATTGATTGACGAGCTTAGTTTTTCGAATATCAGTGATTAACAAATTAAATATTTATGATTGCATTAATTTTTTGTTTTAACTTTAACTTATTCAATTTTTTGTTTTTATTTTGATTGATTCTGTTTATTTCATTCATTTCATGTGTTTATTTGTTTTTATTTTGAATAGACTTGTATTATATTGATTTGCATTTTTTTTTGTTTACATTTCACGTTTTTTTGACAAAAAACAAAAAAAGAACATTCTATCTATTTATATATAATTATGTAGATAAAGGATGGTTGAGATGGTTAAGATAGTTAAACAACTCATGATTTGATGCCACTCATCATTTCTTCTTTTGTGATCAAATGCCCAATAGTTTCAACGTGATTTAACAACTGTTCGATGCTATCAGACCAGTTGTTTAAAATTTCATTTGAATCTTGAGGTTTAACAAAAGAAACAACCTTGGCAGGCCTGTTGATTTTGGCATAAATTATTCCATCATTAACCAAGTCGCTTATGAAGGATTCGGTTTCAAATTCAGACAAGTCTAATAATTGAACTAGTCTGTTTAATCTGATGTTTGAATAATATTTTGCTATAACTCTTAGATTATGTTCAATGACTCTTTTTTTCAAATCATTCCAATGGACTTCAACAGCTTCTAAATCAGATTTTGATTGATCTTTTGATAAATTTTTGTTGAATATGAAATTTTTATTTAATTCGTCGCCAAAGTTTTTCTCAATTATTGGCCACCTCATCAATTCTTGGGTAATAAAAGATTTGATCAATTCATATTGTAAAGGCAATTTTTTCAAGTTTGGATCATTATAGATTCTGTTGATTAAATCATGTTGGTAGTTATTGTAAGGGGATAAAATTATAAAATAAGAAATGTTGGTCAAGATTTCGCTTAGCTTTAATTTATCAGATTTAATCGAGTCAATTTCATAGATTGATAAATAGTACTTGACGATATTTGCATAGTCGTTGGCATGTAAACCGATTTTAACCATCAATTGATAATAACTTAATTTGATATCATGGAATTTTTGTAAATTGAGGGTTTTTGGTAAGATTTTTCTTGCTAAAATTTTTGCTTGTTCAAAATCGCCTTTTTTAATGGACAAGTCAATTTGGATTAAGATAAATTCCATTTTTTCTCTAATTTCCATCGAGCCATAAGTTTCAACTTGTAGTTCACACATTAAATCACAAGATGCTTTAATATCATTGAATCGAACTAATTTAATTTCTGACAACAACTTGGTTACTCTTGCTCTTTCAACTTCAACGTAAATTTTGTTTTCGGTGACGATTCTAATATTTTCGATGGTTTTAATCTTCAAGTCCAATTCTTTTTTGATATTATCATTAAGATTGTCTAACTTTGAAATGATTTGCTGGACCATTTTTTGAGTGGCCAACTTTAACTGGCCATGTTTTTTGGATAATAAGATCAACTGTTCATTTAGTGTGTCCCAGTCATTTTTGGAAGTTAACAAATCGACTATATAGGTCAAAACTCTTTTGGAAGACACAAGGTCAGAAGATTGCCTAGTTTGTTTCTCTAATATCAACAATTTTTCTAAAGCAGCTTTATAGTCTTGCTGTATATAAAGTTAGTGCCACCCAAAAACGAAAAGTAGAAAATAGACAGAAAGAAAGCTTGCAGAACAAGAATTGGCAACATACCTGTGCAAGCTCCTCAACCTGAGGAAGCTGCTCGTCAATTGTAGCAGAAAAGTCCTTTTTTGGTTTGTAAAGAGCGTCAGACATTGTTGGTGAGCTGTGTTTTGTCGCCAGAATTTGTCTTTAGAAGAAGCTCCATCAAAAGCTGAGATCTGAAAATCCAAAAAGGAAATCCGCAGAAAGCACGTATATCACGTGTGTACGGAGAATATCCACACTGGTGTATCCGTAACACGGCTGACGCAGTGATGACTCAGCAGAATCCGCATCCGCTTTTTGAGAAAGCTGCTGCTTCTGCTGCTTCTGGTGCCAGAAAAAAGAGGGGCGAGAAGAAACGCTGCTCCAGAGGCAGCGATGTTCAGGGCAGTAGCAGCAGCAGCAGCAGTACCCAGAACAACAGGAGTACCATGGGCTGTGCCAGGTTTTTTGCCAGCGAGATGTGTATGTTCCTTTTTCTGTTTAAATTACTAATCTCTTGTTATCGATTGGTCTCACTAACTTATACCATCTTTTCTGTTTAATCAAACACTGTTTGCTAGCCCCGGTCTGTTATTAACTACAATTGTCTTGCTCACACTAGAAACATGCATGTTGAATCAATTCCTATGAGATGGCACAGAGGTGACAACTATGCCTATTTACTAATCGACGACGAGACCTTGGATTCATGGCTAATTGATCCTGCCGAACCCAAGGATGTTATAAACTATTTGCAATTGAAAAAAGACGACAGATCAGTGAAATCAATCAATTCTACACCTGTTGCTTTTAATCTCCCAGTCAACTATAATCTATCGTCCAATTTGAAAGCAATAGTTAATACCCATCATCACTATGACCATGCTGGTGGAAATCCTTTTTTTAGCAAACTATTTCCAAATTTACCAATTATAGCAGGAAAGGACTCGAATTTAGTCTCATTGGTTCCCAGTGATAATCAAGTTTTCAAACTAGGCGACAATATCGAAATCACAGCTATTCATACTCCATGCCATACAGTGGACTCAATCTGCTATTTTGCGACCGATTTGAAGACAAGGAAAAAAGTCGCTTTCACTGGCGACACTTTGTTTACTGCAGGCTGTGGAAGATTTTTTGAAGGCAATGGTGAAGATATGGACAATTCGTTGAATGTCAAGTTGAAAACTGCGTTGCCAAAAGACACAATTATTTACCCAGGCCATGAATACACAAAAGACAATATCAAGTTTGCCAAATCTGTTTTGAAAAATAATTTGTTATTATCCTTTGTGGGAAACCAAATCAAGGACAAAGAGTATACTACTGGTTTATTTACAATCGAGGACGAAATCAATTTCAATCCCTTTATGAGAATTGAAGACGAAGAGGTCTTAATTGCAACCAACTCTGCTATAAATTCATCTCAAGACCGATTTAAAATCATGGACAAATTGAGAGAAATGAAAAATAATTTTAAATCATGATTATTTCAAGTTAAACATCACATATCTATATAGTATATATTTTTTATTTATTTATTTATTTATTTTTATATATATTATTTTATTAACTAAACAAATCATTAAAAAATTAAAATTAAAATTAAAATCAAAAGACAAAGGAGAACCAAAAAATCAAATAAATAAGTAAAGAATTAGATAAATAAGTAAGTAAGTAAGTAAGTAAGTAAGTAAGTAAGTAAGTAAGTAAGTAAATAAAGTAGAGAAATAAAATTATATGAAAACATATATCTATGAATGACTTTTTAAATGTGCTGATGCGTTTTTATACAAACTTTGCCAAACATATGCTTCACTCAACAACACTCCAACATCTTCTTCTGTCCAGTTGGTTGTCGGAGGATTTTGCAAAAAAATCATTATATCTTGAAATTCCATTTGCTTCAACTCGTCACTCCATTTAACTAAAAATGCAGCACAAACGTATATATGAAATTCGCTAAAGCCATTTATGCCTTCGGTTAAATAAGTGTCCCACATTCTAATTATGTTGTCAATTGACAATTCTCTCATTAATAAGCAGTTCATCCATCTGAATGAAAACTGTAGGAATTCTATACCTTCTTTTTCCAAGTGATTGGCCAATTCAATGTCTATTCTATAAATTAGGTCTTTTAGTTCATTGACCTGGCGAATTATTCCAGGCTGGGCGTGGATGTAGTTATCTTGAATAGAATCTAGTAGTTTCGTTAGACACCAGAATGTATCGGCTTCAACAGCATTTAATATATCTTGATTTACGTTGGATGGGTCAAAATTGTCGAGCGAGTTTTTATTGTTGTCCAAGTTGAGGTAATTTGATAAAAAAACTTGGAAAAAGGGAGTTGATAGATCGTTTATGCCCTGAACATAACCGCTAGCAGGATGTCTAACAGCCCATAGGTATAGTATTCTTTCTAAAGATTTTTGAATAATTGGATACGAATATAGTTTGAGATGTGGGTTGGTTCGTGGAACGTCAATGGATATTTGGTGCCATGTTGTTTGGTCTTTTATTGGGCCATCGTTGCTGTTGTTGAATAGTTGGTTGATACTATCTAGATACTCTTTTCTTTTTCTTTTTAGAGTGGAAGCACGTCTATCGTTGTTGGATGGCAAGTAGTTTAGTAGTAGCTGCCATGATATTGATCTGAATTCCATGGGAATGCCATTCCAAGATAGTTTTTTTAGGTTATTCAAGTCGATTATGGAGTTTGAAGTAAGTAGGATTTTTTTGAATTTGTTGAATCTTGATAAAGAGGCGTTGATCTGTTCATTTTGGGCAATTGAGTTTAGATTGAAGGTTTTGTTTATTATTAGTTTTGAGTTGTTGATTAGAGAGAGTGGGTAGGTTAGATTGTATAGATTTGATCTTGGGTCTATTATAATGGATTCGTAGTTTGATTTTATGCCAAACTGGACCGAGCTGAAGTTTAGATCCGGATACAATTGGTTGATATCGTCAACGCTGCTATCGAGGCTCTCGTTGAAGGAGAAATTGGTTGTGTTATTGGCGTGGGTGTTGTTGGCGGGATATTTCTGGCTGCTGTGATTGCTGCTGTTGTTGGGATCAAACTGGAAGTCGTTCTCCACTTCATTTAACGAGTTGTCGATTGTTGCATCCCAGTCATCGTCAAAGTCAGTCTGTTTGAATTTTTTCTTGTGGATACTGTTGTAGTTCAAATTGTTATTTGTGGACAAATTTGGGGAGCTGTAAAAGGTTGAAGGAGGCGATTTGGATGATCTTGACTGGGAAGTGGAGCGACGATGGTTGATGATGTTGGTGATGGCGTTGTTAGCAGCACTGTTGAGACTGTTTTTGCTGCTGAGATTGTGGGGATGGTTGTAGAGATAGGTGTGGGACTGGTTGTGGGAGCCTGGTTTGGGAGAAGAGGATGTCTTTCTCAAACTCTCGTTGTTCTTCAACGAAGCTGTGGGCAACAAGCCATGGGAGAAGGAAGCACCTATGATCTTGGGGTCTTCGTGCACAGACTTTTCCTTCTTGCTTTTGCTGGCAAAGGAGCTCTTCTTGGAGAGGTTTTTCATAAAGGAGGAAATAGTGGTCCCTCGTCCCCCATTCTCAGAAAACACAAATTCGTTTTGATCTAGAAGAACAGTTAATAGGCTGCCAGTGGAAGAAGAGCAGAAAAGAATACGTGGGTAACATACAAATTTGGGACATTTCCTGGAGACCAGCGAGGTGTTAGTAGGAGTTGGAGGAAGAGGAGAAGCAGAGGAAGATACATACTGGAGAACGAGCTGGAGTGGGTTTCTTTGAGGGCATTGTGGGAGAAAGATTAAAGAAAGAGCTGGAGAAAGAGCTGGGTTGGAGAGGAAAGAGAGGAAAGAGAGGGATCTGCTGCCTGGGTTTTGTTTTCTTTTTCCGCTGTGAAAATTTGTCTGTTCTTCTCAGGCCCAACTTCTGCTCTTCTCTCTGCTATTCCTGCTTTTTCTCTGCTTCTGGTTCCTCTGCTGAAAAGTCGTGGATGTTTCTGCTGTTGCTGCCACCTTCTCCATCGTTGTCTGAAGCTGTTTTCACTACGCTGTACATCCCATGAGCTTTCCCTTTACCAAAGGGCCCCATCTTTTCTTGCCTTTCTCTATCCATCGCCTAAGAGCTTCTCGTCCTCTGCTGCCAGCAACATGTTTGAGATCAAAACTGCTGTAAGCATCACCTCTGACACCACCAGCCCAGTTCTCCTCTTGAGGTCCAAGATCAACAACACCAGGTACATCTTTGGCAAGGTTCCCGAGGGTTCACAGCGAGTTTTTTCTGAGAATCAAATCAAGTTGAGTGGTTCCCTAACTGCTCCTGCTCCTGCTCCTGCTCCTGCTCCTGCTCCTGCTTTTGCTTCTGCTGCTTCTGACTCTGCTGCTGATGAAGAGGGCCAAGGTAAAAGCAAGAGTAAGAAAAGAAAGGCCAATCAAACACCAAGACTTCCCAAAAAGTATGCTCAAAAAATCTTTCTGTTCAAGGGAATCTTTCTTACTGGTAATTTGGACTACAATTCAATTGGAGGTTTACCTGGTTTGATATTGACTGTTGCTGACCAAGGCACTACTAAGCTAAATATCTTTCATGGTTCTAACCTAATTCACTACATTGTGTCGACCTGGAGGTCCTTCGTTTTCAGAAATGCAATTGATTTAAACGTTTTCAATTTTTTGGATTTCAACAATAATAATAATAACAACAATAACAATAAAGGCCAGTCTATCATCAACAAAGATAACCAATATGAGGACGAAAATGTTATCATAAAGCCTTTCAACATAAACTCATCTCAAATCACCCCTTCTTACGACCCAAACTTAGACCTATCGTCCCGCAACCAACAAAAAGCACAAACTTATATAAAATCTTATCTCCAAAACATCATAAAAAACATGTTCCCAAATGACTTTATTCAAAATCCCACAGCTTCTGAAACAATAGATTTGGAAATCAAATCACTAAAAAACCCCCTGGTTAATCATTCCCTACCACTTTTAAATAAAAACCTATCATCCACTTCCTATCTAATCTATTTCAAACCAATCAGAGGAAAATTCGATGTTGCAAAGGCAAATGAATTGAAAATCCCAAAAGGCCCATTATACGCAGAACTAACAAAGGGAAATTCAATCGTCTTGGAAAATGGTCAAGTTATTCTTCCTGAACAGGTTTTATCAAAAGACAAAACGTTCCAAAATGTCCTTATCATCGATATCCCAGACAATTCCTATTTGGAAAATACAATCAATTCAAATTACTGGTTTGAAACAGTCGATCACAAAAACAAAAACAATAACAGTGACAATGACAAAGACAGAGACAAAGACAGAGACAATGAAAAAGAAAATGACAAAGAAAATGACAAAGAAAATGACAATGACAATGAAAAAAACGATGACAACATCGGCTTGGTCTACTTACTCCTCGGGAAAGATATCAACCCACAATCTCCTCCACTTTTCAACTTTTACAATAAATTCATTCGACAAAATAAAAATGTCAAATTTGTCATATCTCATCCCCTCTATAGCCCAAATCACTTGGTTTTTCAAAAAAGTGCAATAATGACTTTGAAATTAAAATCAGTATCAAATTCAGATTACTCCCTACCCAATTTTGACGGGAACTACATGAGCCTATATGAAACTAATGAAAAACTAAATAAATTGCATGATAGTAATATGAATTACCTCAACAATTTAATTCAAAATCAGTCCTTTTTGGTTCAATCTAACGAACCATGGAATATTTCTTTCAAACCACCTTCAATCCTTAAAGATGATGATTTTTGGACAGAAATGTTTGACACTGATGTTAAACCATTGCTAACAAACCAAAATATTAAACCAGATAAAAAGAAACTCATCCTGAGCAAAACTGTTACAAAAAGATTTTTGTCAAATTCTCCTACTTTTGCTTTTCTCAAAAGAATTAAAAATCCCAACATTCAAAAAAGAGAATCCTTAAAGTTTTTAAGAGATAAAGTTAAATTTATAACTTTAGGAACTGGAAGTGCTTTGCCTTCTGTTTCGCGTAATGTTATTTCAACTTTGGTTCGTATTCCTCAATTTTCTATATCTTCAAATCAAAGTATATATGATTCAAATAGATTAGAATACTCTTCAATTTTATTGGATGCTGGAGAAAACACTTTAGGATCAATTGAGAGAATTTTCTCAACTCAAAAGGAAATTGAAGCATTATTTTTAGAATTAAAATTCATCTTCCTATCACATTTACACGCTGATCATCATTTGGGTATAATCTCCATAATTAAAAAATGGTGCGAAATCAATCAAAAAAATGGGAAATCTGATAATACTTTATTTATCGCTGCACCATGGCAATATAAAAACTTTTTAAATGAATGGAATGAAATCGAAAATTCATCTTATTCTCTTGAAAATGTTATATTTATTGACAATCACACATTGTTGCATAATAGACAAGAATTGCATATGGAAAGAATGGAAAGAAAAAGGAAAAAGCAGGAAGAAGCTCAAAAAAGGGAAGAATCCAAGAAAGTTGCTGATGAAATTGTCCTAGATGTTGATATTTTATTTGAAAAAGGCAAAGATAACCAAGATAATTTGAACATCAAACGTTTGAAAAATGACAATAAAGACACTGATCAAAAGATTAAGAAAGAAACAAAAGTGTCTGATCAGAACAATAACACTGAAATTACAAAAGATTTTAGTAAAATTAACTTGCAAGATCATCCAGCTAAATTGGAATCCAAGATTAAACCAGAAACTGAATCAAAAACTATATCAGAAATTGAATTAAAAACTGAATCAGAGGCTATATCAGAAATTGAATCAGATGTTGAATTTAATTATGAATCAGAGATCGAATCAGAGCCTAAAAATATAAAACCAACTAAAGCAGTAGAAGACGAACTTGCAGATATCGAATTTATTAATTTATCTGAAATCCCCAAACCTATAAAGCCAATTAAACAATTATGCAGAAGTCTTAATATTTCTAAAATTAATTTGTGTACGGCTTTACATTGTCCTTGGTCATATTCTATTTCGATTGAGTTTTATTGTAAACAAGTGAAGAAAATTTTTTTTAAAATCAGTTACTCTGGAGATACAAGACCAAATTTTACTAATTTTTCCGAAAAAATTGGATATAAGAGTAATTTATTAATTCATGAAGCTACATTTGATAATAGTTTACAACATGAAGCAGTTAGGAAACGACATTCTACTATATCAGAAGCAGTTGAAGTTGCTAAGAAGATGAAATGTGATAAATTAATATTAACACATTTCAGTCAACGATATCCTAAGATTCCAGATTTTTTTGGGAGAACTAAAAATTCTAATACTGAAATAACTATTGGTGAAAATGTTACTGAAAATGTTAGTATTGAAAACATTAAAATTGAAAATTCTGTTGAAAACACTATTGTTGAAAATACTAGTTTTGAAAATGCTAATAAAGAAATTACTATTGCTGAAAATATTGTCACTGAGAATGTTAATTATGAAATAGGAGATAACAAAGAGAATAGTACTTTTATTAATAAGAATGTTAACATAGATGATATCGATTATGTTGAATTTGAAGAAGATAAAGAGGGGAACATAATCGAGGACCAGAACAGTGATTATCCTTCAAACATGGATATTGTGTTTTCATTTGATGGAATGATGGGTTCATATGAAACCATGGGCCAACAAAAACTTATTATTAATACATTAAATGAAATCTTTACAAAAACAATACCCATTAAAGAAATTGATACAGAAAAAAATAATGCAGATAAGAAAAATAATACAGATAAGAAAAATAATACAGATAAGAAAAATAATACAGATAGGAAAAATAATACAGATAAAAAAAATAATAAACCAGATATTCTCAAACTCTTTTTGAAAGATAAAATTAGAAAAGTGTCAACCTCTCAAAGTTTACCTGAAGAATTGTTAATTTGGAAAAGTTTACTTGAAGAAGTGTCAACCTATCGAAGTTTACTTGAAGAATTTTCAACCTGTAAAAGTTTAATTGCCAATGAAGTAACTAAACAAAACGAAAATAAAAATCAGAATGTGATTGATATCAATACCAAGATGTATCAGATTCTTGAAAAAATGTTGAATATCAACGAAAAAGAAAATATCGATAAAATCAAAACTGAAAATAGTAAAAAGAGAAAAGCGGATAGCAGTTATCCGATGTAAATAAAATTGTGTAATTTATAATAAAGTAGGTGAAATCGAATATATATTTATTAGCCTTTAAATAAAAAATTGATATTTACAAATGTTAATAGAAATGTAAAGTTTGATCATTCATCAGAATAGATATACTTTTTCAACTTTTGATGAATTTCAGCATTGATCTTCTTCTTTTTACCCCAATGGTCTCTGATATAATTCAATCGTTTCATCATTTCTCTGTATCTTTTATTGCCCGCTGTATTTCTAGAAACTAGACCAACGAAAAAGGGACTGCAATTAAATTTTTCAGCTAGCACTTTTCTTGTGTATTTGTTAGGATCTTTGGAATTTAGTTTAATTATTTCTTTGATTTGCTCTTGGTTCAAGTTATATTTCTTTTCAGAATGATCACCAATCACCGGCATGTTGTTGATATCTTCCAATGTGTAAGCTGATTCTTCAGTGTATCTTGGATCATTTTTAGGTAAAAATGCATTTGGCGTCAGATCCAATGACGAAGGAATTGAAGGAGCAGGAATCTTGTACAACCCAGGTGCCATTTTTGCTGGTTTAAAAGCAGCAGCCTTGTTTCTAAACCTGGAAGGAAAGGTCTTCAAGTGTGTGATGTTGCTTTGAGCATCTGAAGAAGCATTGTCGGCGCTGTCTGGCTGGGAAGGAAGTTTGGAGGAGCCCAGAAGATTAGCCACCCTGGAGGTGGATGAAAACAAACACCTCTGCTGAAGCAATGCTACCCTGGTGCTTTGTCTGAACATGGTAAGATTTGCAGCAGTGTCTTTCTGTTGTTTGTTCAGCTTCCTGTGCTTCTTCTGTTTCTGAGTCGATTTTTCTCTGAGCTTTGTGACCGACGGTGAAAATTCCGCTCCGGATACAGCGGTGAGGCCATCCGCACCTCATCCGCGCATGTACCTAACTCATCCTCAGCACCGGTTTGCGGATGCACCCAATCGGGTAATTCTAGTAAACGATATAAGAAGCGATGAGATTTGGCGAGATATTTCATGCTGGGCTCGCGATATTGGTGTGGTGCTAGTGGACTGCTGCTGTGAGATAGGCTGCTGGGGGAAAATGACGATTTCTGACTACTATTCCGACGATGAGGAGCTGTATCTGGTGCTCTCGCAGCCTTTGGTGTTGAAGACCATTGACGAAGTGAGAAATTGGAGACTAGCTTGTTTCTTCGATAACAAGTCTGTTGGTTTTGTTCCAACAATGGGTGCATTGCACAATGGTCATATTTCTTTGGTAAACAGCTCTTTGAATTCCAACGACAGAACAATTGTCTCGATTTTTGTTAATCCCTCTCAGTTTGCTCCAACTGAAGACTTGGACTCTTATCCCAAGACTTTTGATCAAGATTTGGAAATTTTATCTAAGCTAAAAAGTTCATATAATAATTTAATAACGAGAGTGGACGCAGTGTTTTTTCCTTCAGTCAATGAAATCTATCCATCTGGCATTCCCCTAAATGTTGAAAAACAGCAAGGTGCTTTCGTATCTGTGAAAGGTTTAAGTGAGCAATTAGAAGGCAAAACAAGACCGAACTTTTTCAGAGGTGTTTCGACTGTTATAACCAAGTTTTTCAATATAGTTACTCCCACAAATGTTTATTTTGGTCAAAAAGATATTCAACAAGTTTTGGTTATTAAAAAATTAATCAAAGATTTGATCTACCCGATAAATTTAAATGTTATCCCAATTCAAAGAGACCCAGTCACTAACTTGGCATTATCTTCAAGAAATTTGTACTTTGATGCAAAATCAAGGAATTTTGCCTCAATTGTCTATAAATCTTTAAATCTAATTGAAAATCTATACAAAGAGAACAACATAAAAGATTGTGGCACATTAAAGGAAAAATTTAATCAGTTTCTAAAACCTCATAGTGATTCAGAACTATTGAAAATCGACTACATTTCAATTACTGATAAAGAAAACTTGATGGAACTAAATGAGATTGATTCCAATACTGGTGCAATCATAAGCTGTGCGATCTATATTAAAAACAATCAAGATGGTAAATTTATTAGATTAATTGATAATATCATTGTCTAAGAAAACAGTTTCAACCAGTAATCGTGAACTTTTTTAGTAATCATAAACTTTTATTTTGATTTTACCTGCTTTTTTTTACTTATAACTTTTATACATTATTTTTTTTTTTAATTGTATATATTATTTGTTTACATTAATTGTTTTATAGAATAAAATCATCATTGATCGACTATAAACTTATTTATCAAATTACCAATTATCTCCCCATCCATCATTTTGAATCTTGGTTTGTAATTTGTTAGTCTTCTTCAATTGCAATCCCTTTTTTCTTGCATTAATGTTAGTAGAATTTATGGAGTTATTTGAGCTTCTTGCTTCATTAAATCGACTGTGACTTGACTTTTTAGATACAATTGGTTTTCGATTGACTGAACCAAATGTTGCATTGTTTTTATTTCCAGTTAAACTGGAACCAAAAATCGGTTTCTTAATTGATTTACTCTCGCTTTTAACATCTTCATCCAAAAAATCATCAAAACCTCCCCATAAATCGGTAGAGTCAATTACGATATCTTTTTGTTCAACAATACTTTTTGTCTTGTTATTGCTAAAAAGATTAGCATTAAAGTCATTGTCTTTGTTGGTATTTTTATGAGTAGTGGCTGCAGCAGTATTATAATCCAATATATCCAAATCAAGGTCCAGATCATAATCACATTTATCATTGCTATCATCTTTGATTGTATTATTGTTGTTTAAGTGATTATTAAAATTAAAGTTGTTATTAAAATTGATATTACTATTAAGATCAGATTTAGTGTTAGTATTAGTGGTATTACTGTTGATTGATAAATTGGGCTTTGAAGGGTTACTTAATGACAAGTGAATATCTGATGGAGTTGGTGTTAAATCTCTATTTAATTCCCCATTAATGGTCTTTTCAGTCAATTTATTAATTGCTCCAATCGCTAAATTAAAACTAAAATTTGATAATCCATTTGTTATATTATAAACACCATTATCACTGTTATTGTTAAAAGCGTTTCTATCTACCATTGTATTACTTCCAATGTTAATATTGCTATTATTACTGATGTTGTTGATATTGATATCGTTGATGTTGTTATTAAACTCATTATTATTGAGACTATCTTGACCAGTGACTGGTGAAGGTAATTCTAAAAATTCGCCAGGAATATATTTAATTCCATTTAACTCATAATAATTATTATGAAGAGTTTTATCTTCATTGATAAGTCTTTCATCTTTTTGATCTAGTAATTTCACGTTTTCATTAATTTTATTCAAATATAAGTTAAATATTTCATTTGCAAAATTTCTAATTTTATGGTTATTATCTAATAATAAAGGAGCGATTAGTGATAAAATCTTTGAACAGCAAATAATAGGTTCAAAAAAGAGTAAACAATTTTTAAGTGAATTTAGAGTTGATATTTTAATTAGAAATTTATTTGAGGAAGTGTCGTTAATTGATTTATTAAATGCTATTATTAGGATATTTTGAAAAGAGGTCAAAGTCGATTGAGAAGTGTTGTTATTATCGTCAATTAGAAATAGTGAGATTTTTTCTAAGATCAAAATGGTGTTAATCTTTATGATTAAGTTATTATCATTCTGTAGTTTAGCCAAGTATTTTAGTAAATCATTATTGATTTGTTTAATGGATAAAGTTGGTAAGATGTGAAGAGTTGATTTAAGGGTTTCATTTCTGATTGTTTCGTTTGTATCAGAGAAACCTTTGATTAAGTTGTTGAAAACTTTGTTTGAGATATCTGATTTATTTAAATCGTTGATATAGAATTTTAAAGAGGTTAATAGAGTTGCTCGAATTAACCTATTATTTGAGTTGAAGCATAATAAAATGAAAGGGGCAATTAGAAATTGGTAATAAGATTCATTGATTTTTTTCAAGTAGTGTGAATAATAAAGAACATAGTATAAGATTATGGGTTTGATTGTGTCATTGTCTTGATTAATTGATTTGCTTGAGTTGTAGAGATTGAAAATATGGATTAAATCAGGTAATAATTTGTAGGGGATGTATCTATATTGGAGTAAGAAAACTGATTCATTTTTATCTGATGTTGGTTTATTTGAGCTGATTAAATTTTGTAAAGAATTCAAAAAGTTGTATAAAAGATCTAGGTTATTGAATAGATCAATGTTCAATAGGTTCAAGTTGTTATGGTTTGATACCAATAGGTTTGAATTGAAAAAGGGGGAGTTGTTATTTGATTGAAAGAATTTTGATATTAGTAATCTAGAATTTTGAATTGGGTTTAATAAACCTTTCAAGTTATTTAGGAATAAACCAGGAAATTTTTTACTGTAATGAAGATTAATTGAGCTGATTAAGCTTGAGAATTGGTTTATGGAAGGGTTGATTGGGAGGCTGTTTAGTTGATGTGATAACGAAGAAGAGTTATAAGATAATAGGTTCAAGATGAGAATACCAAAAAGATAAGAATCGATTTTCAAGTAAAAGTTTTTGTTATTGGTGTTAGTAAAGTTATTGTTGATTATTTCAGGTGGTAGTATAATTTTATAATTTTGATTTGAAGAGGTGTCATGAAGATTATAGTTTTTGTAAATCAAGTTGGAATTGTAAGTATTAAATACAAATAAGGAACTATTGGGAGAATCGTTCAAGTTTGACAAGAGTTCAAAGCCAAATAATTTGAATACACCGGATTGATCTATATAGATTGAATTGGGGAAAATGTTTCCATGGACCGAGTTTGCTTCATTATTAATGAATTTCAAGGAGTTTGAGAGGTTATTGATTGAGAAAACTAGTTCGTCAATTGATAAATGATTTTTGGTATTATTACCGTTATCACTATTGTTGGCATTTTTATTGAATAGGTCTGATAGTGGAGTCACTCTTTCGGTTACTATGAATAAGTTGTTTGAGTTATCAAACTCAAAAAAATCGTGAATCTTGATGATGCCAGGCAATTTTATTGTTTTCAATTTCAAGATCGAGTTTTTGATCAAAGAAAGATATCTCGCGTTGTTACTAGCAGCGCCAGTGCTAGCGTACTCCGAATTGTTGATATTGAACTCGAATATCGAGTATTCGTTGGGGTGGTTTTCAGTGCTGGAAAAGTCCTTCTTTGTGGAGTTGAAAAGCGAGTAAAACACATTTCCGGAGACGTTCTGGGAGTGGATTTTGTCGTCAAAGGAATAGGGAATGGACCTGCCAGAGGCAAAGCCAGACGAAAAGGCCTTGGTTATGAAGTTCATGTCGAATCTGTGCAAAACCTGGTGGCTTCAACAAGAGTGATTATATCAGTGTCTCTTTTAGGTTGGTCTTAAACACTGATCTGTTACTTCACAAGAACCCTGCTTGGAGTCTGACCAGAGCCCTACTCGCCAGCAGCACGGCGCGTTTTAGCCGAACCGCGTCACTGGTTCTAAAGGGGTGCATATGTGTATACACGCTATTTAAGGTGTTTGTGTGTATCCTACAGTGCTCACCTGCAGTTTTCACCGGCGCGGGTTTTCCAACAAGGCAACTGCCAAATCTCAGATATAACGAGGAGGGCTCATCGTGTGCTGCCTCTGCTGCTTCTGCTGCTTCATCTGCTCGTGCTGCTCGTGTTGTTGGTGCTCGTGGGTCTTCTGCTGTGCTGGTACTGGTGTGCTGCGTTTTGTCGAGGTGGTTGTTGTTGCGTGGAGTCTTTGCTGAGTCTGTCGTTTTTTTGTTTTGTCTGCAACACTATCCAACTTTCTACTTTCCTTAAACCATCCACTCGTTTGATCGAGCTATTAACATCTCAACTTCCCTACTAAAGACGTCGCTGTTGTGTCTTCTGTTCTTCTTTCTTTTATGTCTACAACTGCTACTCTAACTAACGCTAACTCCTCCAATTTATCAACTTCATCCAACTTGCTCCTAAATTCATCTGCATCCACTTCAAATAATCCCAACAATAGTCTAAACAACGATCTAAACAATAGTCCAAACAACGATCTAAACAACAGTCCAGATAATTACAACAATATGAATACTGTCAATATTCATTCCTTCCAGGATAATTTTCAAAATCAAATCCACTTTGATAATCCATCATCCTCAAACCAAAATCTAGCTTCAAATCCGATTCCAAACAATCTGAGTAATACAATTTTATCAACTAACACCTCTCAACAAATGGTTATTCCCAAACCAATTTTGTATCCAAACGAGCTTATCTTGAAGCTAACTCCTATCACAAACTGTTTTTTTGATATTCTATTAGACATCGATTCATTGTCAATTCAATATTCAAACTTGATAAAATTTTATCAAAAATTATCAAATGATGATTTTGAATTGGACGATAACTATAATCCTACCACTACTACTAATAACAATAACAACAACAATAACAATGATAATAACTGTTCTTCTAATACCAATCATAGTTCCAATATCGAGAACGATAACGTGAAATTAAACCAAAATTTAAAAAGTTATCAATTTTGTCTACTATACCTAACAACTCTAAGAATCATCATTATTCCTTACTTGAACTCAAAAACTCCCAAGATTAACTACTCGTTCACCATATCAATAAACAAAATTAAAAAATGCCATATTGAAAAATTTTACGACATTAATCTCAAAAAATTAAGTTACAACGTCTCAATAATCTTCCCCATTCCTATTTTTATCAATAACAACTTCATCTATAACAACTCAATCATTGAGCTAAACTCAAACTCAAAAAAAAGAATATCAAATATTGCTTCCCTAATCTCAGCAATAAGATATTCTCACTGTGTAGCAAACAATTTACCAATCAAATCTATTAAACCAAACCCTCAGTGCAATAACACCACTGCAAACAATGCAAATAAAAATGATTACTCAAGTATAGAAATTGGTAATGATCTTTTTTTTCACTCTTTAGATCCCAAAATTCAATTCTCAATAAGCAACTACTACAACAAAAATCTATCCACAGATTTAATCAATTACACAAACACTTCCAATAATAACTCAAATGTAAACACCTTATCCAATGATACCACATCCAATTATAGTATATCCAACCAACACTCTGATAACGATATTAATAAACAAAATACCTACATTGATGAATATGAAGATGATTACCTACCTTCATATTTAGAATCAGAAACCGCCGTTGGAAACTTCTTTAAAAAAATTGGTTTATTAAATCAAATCATCATAAAAGACGAAAATTCCTTAAATTACATCAATAATCTTTGTTCAAGAGATAGAATTAATAACTATGATCTAAATAATATAGATGATGATTTCAGACCTTTTATCTTTATCAAAAAAAAATCTTTTAAATTGGAATACGGCAATTACTACTATAAATTCTTAGCCGAAAATTGTCTAAGATATTCCGAAAGGAATATCGATGACATTATCGATTTAATCAACTTAAATTCCTATAAAATTAATACCAATAATACCGGAAATACCATTACAATTAATAACAATAATCATAACAATAACAACAACAACAACAACAATAATAATAATAATAATAATAATAATAATAATAATAATAATAATA